>MU703200.1:2518-19593 GCA_026770625.1 Nicotiana glauca
AAATGACCTGAAATTTTGCACGCATATCCCAAATAACCTAACGAAGCTACAGCAACTCTCGGAATTCCATTTCGACTCCCGGATCAAAATCTCACCTATCAATCGGAAATCGCCAAAATACTAACTTCGCCAATTCAAGCCTAAATTAGCTACGGACTTCCAAAATATATTCCGTACACGCTCCCAAACCCGAAATCACCTAACGGAGCTAACAGAACTATCAAATTTCTATTCCGAGGTTGTCTTCACACTGCTTCGAATACGGATCATTTTTCAACTATTAAGCTCTCATTTAGGGACTAAGTGTCCCAAAATACTCTGAATCCTAATACCGAACGTCCCGGCAAACCAAAATAGCAGAAAGGAACTTAGGGGAAACAGTTAATAGGGGATCGGGGCGTAAATTCTAAAAACGACCGGCGGGCCGTTACACAAACACTCTAACAATCTCCCCCCGAACTAAGTTCCACATGAGCCATCACCATTTATGGCTAACTTAGAGATTAATTGCGTGTCACCCACATGATCTTGAGTATTTGCGGTCACCGAAACCCAAAGGTTGTGTATGCGTCTTCAAAGCTATGGGTAAATATCGTAAACCCCGTAGACGGGCAAATGTACTAAGTCAGGCCCCACGCCACACTCCGCCATAGGGTAAAATTAAAAAATAGCCAGATTTACAAGTGACAATTGAAAAATAGCCACAACTTCAAAAGTAATCGAAATTTAGTCACTTTTCATGTACAGATAAATCTAAACGAAAACACTGTTCAGAATTTGAAAAATATTGCAGCATAATATACTAGCGTTCGAATTTTTACATGTGAACTTCCAGCATAATATACTAGAGTTCCAGCATAATATGATGGAAGTTCATACACAAGTGCTCCAATCTCCAATATATTATACTGAAACTTTTCGTGTGCTGGAGTTCCATCATAATATGCTGGAAGTTCATATGCAGGTGCTTCAATCTCTAGTATATTGTGTTAGAACTTTTCGTGTTCAGAATTCTAACATAATATGTTGGAAGTTCATACACAGGTGCACTAATCTCCTGTATATTATGCTGGAGTTTTTCGTGTTGCCACAAAATAATGGCTATTTTTTAATAACTTTACAAACGCTGACTATTTTTCAATTACCAGCCAGAAAACTGACTAGCCCGTACTATTTTCACTCCGCCATATCCATTGTCCCGCCAAACTATTGGCTCTAATACTAGTTATTGGGCTAAAACGGCCTAAAAATACACTTTACATGGTGTGATATTGACCGCTTTGGGACAAACCCGCACGGTCTTTCCCAAAAGTCCTCCCATCATTAAGAATATCCAACTCCTTATAAATAACTCATTTTTCTTTTCTACTTTCCATGTGGGACTTTGTTCACATACACCAGACAATCTCACCCTCGAACTAGGTTCCATATGAACCATAACCATTTACGGGCTAGTTTGGAGATTAACTGTGTGTCACCCACATGATCTTAAGTATTCAGTCACCGAGGCCTAAATGGTGTGTATGCGAAGTCCAAAGGGTGTGTATGCGTCTTCAAAGCTATCAGTAAGAGTCGTAAACCCCGTAGACGGGCAAAGGCATTAAGCCTGACCCCCACGTCATACTCCGCCATCTCCATAGTCCTTCAAAAACATTATTTCTGATACCAGTTGTTGGGCTAAAACAATCCCAAGATACTCTTAACATGGAGTGATATTGTGCGTTTTGGACAAACCCCGCACGATTTTTTCCTAAAGGCCTCACAATTAAAAGTATTCAACTCATTATAAGTAGTTTATTTTTCTTTTCTACTTTCCATGTGAAACTTTGTTCACACACCCCAACAACATACCCTTATCAATTGTAGATTGGTTCAAATTTGCTTCTCCATTATAGGAAATAGAATAAATTTATCATGCGTCTAAATTTCGACCCCAATATGCCCTTATCGATAGAGGACTAACTTATATTTCCTCCTCACGTAAATTATACAGAGGTATTTATTTTAAAACTTGTTAGATGTAATTTACCTATTAAGAATTACATAAAATACTATAAATGATAATTTGCACTAGTATCTGGCGCGAGCAATCTCCCTTTGAACTAAGTTCCACGTGAATCATAATCATTTACGAGCTGATTTGGAGATTAACTGTATGTCATCCACATGATCCTGAGTATTCACAGTCACCGAAACCCAAAAGGTATGTATGCGAAGCCCAAAGGGTGTGTATGCATCTTCAAAACTACCAGTAAGGGCGTAAACCCCGTAGACGGGCAAAGGTACTAAGCCTGACCCCCACGTCATACTCCACCATTTCCATAGTGTTGTAAAACCATTGGCTCTAATACCAGTTGTTGGGCTAAAACGACCCCAAGATACTCTTAACATGGTGTGATATTGTCCGCTTTGGGCAAACCCCGCACGATTTTTTCCCTAAAGGCCTCACACAATTAAGAGTATTCAACTCCTTATAAGTAGATTATTTTTCTTTTCTACTTTTCATGTGGGACTTTGCTCACACACACCCAATAACATACCCTTATCAATAGTAGGTTGGTTCAAATTTGCCTCTCAATTATAGGAAATACCAAATTATCATCCGTCTAAATTTGGACCCAAATATTCCCTTATTGATAGGGGACTAACTCATATTTGCTCCTCATATAAATTGTACAGTGGTATTATTTTAAAACTTGTTAGATGCAATTTACCTATTAGGAATTACATAAAATACTATAAATGGCAATTTTGTACTAGTAACTAGCGCGAGCAATCTCCCCCTTGAACTAAGTTCCACATGAACCATAATCATTTACGGTCTAATTTGGATATTAATTGTATGTCACCCACATGATCTTGAGATTTACAGTCACCGAAACCCAAATAGTGTGTATGCGAAGCCAAAAGGATGTGTATGCGTCTTCAAAGCTACCGGTTAGGGCGTAAACCCCGTAGACGAGCAATGGCACTAAGCCTGACCCTCACGCCATACTCCGCCATCTCCATAGTCTTGCAAAATCATTGGCTCTGATACCAATTCTTAGGCTAAAACGACCCAAGATACTCCTAACATGGAGTGATATTATCCGCTTTGGTCCAAGCCAGCGTGATTTTTCCCTAAAGACCTCAAACCATTAAGAGTATTCAACTTCTTATAAGTAGCTTATTTTTCTTTTCTAACTTCCATGTGGGACTTTATTCACACTCACCCAACAACATACGCTTATCAATAGTAGATTGGTTCAAATTTGCTTCTCAATTATCGAAAATAGAATAAATTTATCATCCGTCTAAATTTCGACCCAAATATGCCCTTATCGATAGGGGACTAACTCATATTTTCTCCTCACAAAAATTGTACAGAGGTATTTATTTTAAAACTCTTTATATGCAATTTACCTATTAAGAATTGCATAAAATACTATAAACGAAAATTTTGCACTAGTAACTAGAGCGAGAAATCTCCACTTGAACTAGGTTCCACGTGAAACATATCCATTTACGGGCTAATTTGGAGATTAACTTTATGTCACCTACATGATCTTGAGTATTCACAGTCACCGAAACCCAAAAGGTGTGTGCGAAGCCCAAAAGGTGTGTATGCGTCTTCAAAGATACCATTAAGTATGTAAACCCCGTAGACGAGAAATGGCACTAAGCCTGACCCCCACGCCATACTACGCCATCTCCATAGTACTGCAAAACTATTGGCTCTGATACCAGTTGTTGGGCTAAAACAGCCCCAAGATACTCTTAACATGGTGTGATATTGTACGCTTTGGGCCAAGCCCGTGCAATTTTTCCCTAAATACCTCACACCATTAAGAGTATTCAACTTCTTATAGGTAGCTTATTTTTCTTTTCTACCTTTCATGTGGGACTTTGTTTAACACACCCAACAACATACCCATATCAATAGTAGATTGGTTCAGATTTGCCTATCAATTATAGAAAATAGAACAAATTTGTCATCCGTCTAAATTTGGACCCAAATATGTCCTTATCAATAGGGGACTAACTCATATTTGCTGCTCACATAAATTGTACATCGATGTTTATTTTAAAACTTGTTAGATGCAATTTACCTATTAAGAATTACATAAAATACTATAAATGACAATAGTAACTAGCGCGAGTAATCTCCCCTTGAACTAAGTTCCACATGAACCATAACCATTTACAGGCTAATTTGGAGATTAACTATATATAACCCACATGATCTTGAGTATTTACAGTCTCCGAAGCCCAAAGGGTGTGTGTGTGTCTTCAAAGCTACCGATAAAGGAGTAAACCCCGTAGACTGGCAAAGGCACTAAGCCTGACCCCCACACCATATTACGCCATCTCCATAGCCCTGCAAAACCATTGGCTCTAATAACAGTTATTAGGCTAAAACGACCCCAAGATACTCTTAACATGGTGTGATGTTATCCGCTTTGGACAAATCCCGCATGATTTTTCCCTAAAGGCCTCACACTATTAAGAGCATTCAACTCATTATAAGTAGCTTATTTTTCTACTCTACTTTCCATGTAGGACTTTGGTCACACACACCCAACAACATAACCTTATCAATAGTAGATTAGTTCAAATTTGCCTTTCAATTATAAGAAAAAGAACAAATTTATTATCTGTATAAATTTCGACCCAAATATGCCATTATCGATAGGGACTAACTCATATTTCCTCCTCACATAAATTGTATAGAGGTATTTATTTTAAAACTTGTAAGATGCAATTTACCTATTAAGAATTACATAAAATACTATAAATGGCAATTTTTCACTAGTAACTAGCGCGAGCAATCTCTCCTTTGAACTAAGTTCGACATGAACCATAATCATTTACTGGCTAATTTGGATATTAATTGTGTGTCACCTACATGATCTTGAGATTTACTGTCACCGAATCCCAAATAGTGTGTATGCGAAGCCCAAAGGGTGTGTATGCGTCTTCAAAGCTACCGGTAAGGGCGTAAACCCCGTAGACGAGCAAAGGCACTAAGCCTGACCCCCACGCCATACTCCGCCATCTTCATATTCTTGCAAAACCATTGGCTCTGATACTAGTTTTTGGACTAAAACGGTTCCAAAATAATCTTAACATGGTGTGATATTGTCTGCTTGGGCCAACCCCGCGCGATTTTTCCCTAAAGGCCTCACACCATTAAGAGTATTCAACTTCTTATAAGTAACTTATTTTTCCTTTTTACCTTCGATGTGGGACTTTATTCACACACACCCAACAACATACCCTTATCAATAATAGATTGGTTCAGATTTGCCTCTCAATTATAGAAAATAGAACAAATTTATCATCCGTATTAATTTGGACCCAAATATGCCCTTATCGATATGGGACTAACTCATATTTTCTCCTCACAAAAATTGTACCGAGGTATTTATTTTTTAACTTGTTAGATGCAATTTACTTATTAAGATTACATAAAATACTATATGGCAATTTTTGCACTAGTAACTAGTGGTAGCTTAGTGTACCACGCCTTTGTTGAACCCCGCGCATAATGGAAATTTAGTGTACCGAGCTGCCCTGCCACTAGTAACTATAAACTTGACTCTGAGAAGTTAAAAAATGCATTAAAATCGTAGACACAATGTCTTCCTTCATCATGAATCACCCTTCCCCCTCCCCACCACCGCTTCTCCACCCATCCAACATCACCAATGGAGGAGCCATGAACATTGTCAACCCAACTTTCCTATCTCACAACACTGCTACTACTCCCTCTTATCTTAATACCCTAGTTTCAACTGATGTGGCCCCTTCATCTCTTCATCAATCTTACTCCACATCGCCTACCCTAGATTTAACTGATGAAACCAGAGTACAAGGAGACCATAATCTCTTCATCCCTCTTTTACTGGAGGAGAAAAGTATACTGTACACACCATAGAAACGTGCAATCATCGTTAAGGTATTTGGCCGCAAAGTTGGCTACCAACTTCTCCGACAAAAAATCTACGCACAATGGAAACCTACAGAAAATCTACCTCTAATCGATTTAGGATCAGATTTTTTCCTAGTTAAATTCCAAAAAGAGGAAAATATGCAGCGTGCTTTACATCAGGGATCTTGGTTTGTTTTAAATCATTTTCTATCTATCCGCCAGTGGACGCCAAAGTTCATATCATTTGAAAGAAACGAAACTACAATGCTCCGCAATTTGGTTGCATTTGCCCGAATTACCTACAGAATTTTATGATTTCTAGATCTTATGAAGAGTAGGTAATAAACTTGGAAAACTCCTAACTGTTGATGCATGTGCTTCTTCAACAACTAGGGGTCGTTATTCTCGGCTATGTGTTGAAGTGCCTTTAGATCAACCATTAAAAATACACGTTTTATTGGAAGCCATAGGCAAACCATCATTTATGAAGGATTGAATATGCTTTGTACCAGCTGTGGTAGACTTGGACACAATAAAAACTTTTGTTCCTTCTCTTCACAGTCAAAAAATCAACCAAGCACTTCTTCCTCATCCCCATTAACTCCTGCTACTAACATTGTTGATCCAAATACAGTCATACAATCAGCAAATGAGTGGAAAACAGTCCAATTTCCAAAGAAAAATCAGTCCAAATCACGCGCCATCCGACAAACATTCACCCCGTTGAATGAAAACTCTACGCCGCCCCACCCAGAAGCAGGTATGTCTACTAACCCTAATCACATGAATTTTCTTAATCTTTCTATTAATAATACTAATAAGGAAAAAAAATTTCTACAACCCAGGAATTAAATTCCACTAATTATGCTTCTAATAAATTCCAGTCATTAACACCTACTGATCTATATAACTTTAAAATTATAAATGACACCCACAACCAAAATAATTTAATAATTCCTCATACTACAACTCCTACACTAAACCCTAGTTCTGTCAGAACATTACACCAACCAACTCACAAATCCGCCACGTCTCTTCTTCTCCATGCAGACCACTTACACTGCCCTATACTAACACCTGCCATGCAGGAACACTCTCACATATCCACCAAACTCCACTCACCAAGGCTACCAAACCTAGACCCTATCAACACAATACCACATACTACAACAATAATCCCTAATACCAATCAGCCATTTCCTACTCAACAAAGCAAACCAATAACAGTTTCCATGCAATCTAATCATGCTAAATCTCCAAACCCAAGTAACACAAAAAATCTACCAAAATCTAAAGCTCAGATACAACACCATCATTCCCCACCGACACCAAGCACCATTCATATAATTCCTCCTTCCTCACCATCACTCAATCCCTCACATACTCTCCTGCCAAATCCTTCCTCTGCTTCTATCACACACGGTGAACCCCAACAACTTCATTCACAGACTTCTACCAACACATACAAGGTAGTCTATCCACCGACTCACTCATCAACAAACACCTCACTCAATACCTCCCCTATAGCTAATCATGGAGCCAAACATCACCATATTCACAAGCCCAAACACCCCATGCAACGACCAACCCAACCTTTTGGCTAGAGATGTGTCTACAAAATCATGATCTCACGTTAACAATAGAGGTGAACAACCAAGAAATGACAATCTTGATAAAAACCCCAAGGGATCTTGCACAAATTATCACAGAGGGGATGCACTTGGGGACGAAAATTTATGGCAGGTACCACTGGCCTATGATGCAAGCACCATATCTTGTACCATACCAACCAATCAACCCACTAGTACCCACTTGGGACCCAACTTATCTCTATCCCACTCTCATTCACATGCCATTTTATCCACCCACATCAATAGTTCCCTCAACCCCTTGGATCCAACCTTACTTACTTTCCAATCATTTCCCTATAATGTTGGAACCCCTCACACCTCCTCCATACTCACCACCACTGTTCCCACTCTTGCTCCCAATCCAGTCGTTCTAGATCAAGAGTTTCAACAAGAAGTTACAGCAGCAATGGTTTACAACAGAGAGACTCGTCCAGTTAATGCATGTCTCGACACAATAAAGGTCTTTATCCAGAACGAGGAATACGAAAGAAAAATTTACATTTGTTGTCCTCAAAATCTCATCAAATGCTCCGTTCGCATACGACCCACAATTCGAAAGTGGGAAAATATTTGATTCTTCTACTCCCAACACTCCACCTACGCCCAAGGCAGAAAAACAACAATATGGGGAGGATGCAGAGCAGCCATCCGCTCAATTCAAACACTAACCACATGAATTTTATCATTTGGAACTGTCGAGGAGCTCAATCTGCTGAGTTTCATCGAAATTTTCATTTTTTTCTAGATTATAATCATCCTTCTCTTGTGACTCTTTTGGAAACACACAGCCTAAATCACCAAAATTTAAAAGAAGAATTTAACTTCACGGGCGTGGTGGAGGTAGGTGATGTAGGTTAATCAAAGGGGAATTACTATCCTATGGAATTCTAATGAGGTTACACTGGAGCCTATAGCCATAACACAGCAGGAAATCCATTGCCACATACAGGTAAATCCCCTTCCTTTTAAATGGTTATTTAGTGTCATATATGCTAGCACTGAAATACATAATAAAGAAATACTTTGGAATCACCTTATGTGCTTATATGACAACTATAAAGTTCTTTGGCTTATTGGTGCGGATTTTAACGAAATAACAAATGCAACTGACAAATTCGGGGGCTGAAATATTAATAATTCACCTACTAATAAATTTTTGGATTATATAAATTATTGTCAACTAAGTGACCTTGGCTACAAGGGTAGCCGTTATACTTGGACAAATAGTAGATCGTATGGACACAATATTCTTGAACGAATAGATTGTCTTTTTTTGTTGCAAATTATGAATGAATCAATCATTATCCCGATGCTCTTGTCCATCACCTTCCACGAACCCATTCGGACCTCTGTCCACTTCTAATACAACTCAAATCTAGGTTGTCACCTGAGGAAAAACCTTTTCGTTTTAAAACAATTTGGGCATCCCATCCAAAATTTCCTATGTTAGTTACTTAAGTTTGGAATGATCAACCCCTTCTTCTTCCAGCTATTGATCAATTTACTGAAGAAGTTCAAGAGTGGAACAATTCCACTTTTGGAAATATTTTTAAACATTAGCGTAAACTATTAGCTCGACTAGGAGGATTCAATCCTCAATGAACTATCCCACAAGCTTGTTCCTACAGAATTTGGAACATGAATTAATCAATGAATTTAAACAAATATTTAGGCAAGAGGAAGAATTTGGGGAATTAAAATCGAGGGCGATGCCAATACACGCTTTTCCATCGCTCAACCCTTAATAGAAGAAGACATAATCGAATAACTGCTCTACAAGATGTTAGTGTAATTGGATTACTAGCCAATCTCTTATCAAAGTCAACATAACTAGCTATTACCACACACTCTTCACTACACATTCCACCCTTTCCTACATACACATCCAATTCAACCGTATAATCTCGTCACCGAGGTAAAAAGATAACAATTGGCTCTACCCCTTCAGGATCATGAAATTATATGCTATCAACTCTTTCAAGCCTCTTACCCCAATGGCGTAGATATTGGAATACGGTTGGAAGCCCTGTTAAATTCTTTTGCCATACAACTTTTAATAATCATACGATATATCCCTCCATCAACAAAACCCTAATTTTCTTAATTCCAAAAAATAAAACAACGTCTACAATTTCTCAATTTAGACCTATAAACCTTTGTAACACAATCTATAAAGTTATTACTAAAATTATCTCTAACAGGCTAAAACCAATTCTCCTGCACATTGTACATCCCACTCAATCTAGCTTCCAAAAAACTCGTTGTGCTACCGACAATGCCATCGTTGTCCAAGAATTAATGTCTCGCTTCCAAAAATTGAAAGTAAAAACCTCTTACATGCTACTCAAACTTGATCTTGAGAAATCCTTTGACCAACTAGAATGGTCATTTATTCACTATACACTAGTTACCCTTAATTTCCCACCAAATTTCATTAAACTCATCATGTCCGTTACAACAACTTCGACATCAATCCTTATTAATGGTAATCCAACGGATTATTTTAATCAAACAAGGGGTATTCGTCAAGGAGATCCTCTATCACCATATCTCTTCATACTATGCCTTGAAATGCTATCTCACCAAATCAATACGGCAGTAGATCATCATGTTTGGCAACCAATTCCTATATCTCCAAAAGGACCTTCACTATCACACCTATTTTCTGCGGATGATATTATCTTAGCAGCCAAAATTAGTCCATATACTTGTGACTCCATCATCAATAATATACATCAATTCATAACCTATTCGGGCCAAACACTAAACTTTCAAAAATCAAAAATATTTTTCTCAAAATCACGCCCTTTAAATGTAAGAAATTCTGTTTAGAGCTATTCCAAATAAAAGAAGGCAAACAATTTGGTAGATACTTAGGTTTTCCCATCTTCACTAAAAAACTCACAAAAAATAATTTCCAATTTCTACTAGATAATTTCAAAAATAAATTAGCTGGGTGGAAAGTAAAATTCTTAACAAGAGTTGGTCGCACTACTCTTATCCGCTCAACCCTAAACCAACTACCCAACCACTTCATGCAGTATATCACAATCCCTAGCAATATCCTCTCTCTTTAAATAGATAGCAGAGAAATTTTCTTTGGGGTACAAATCAGCAACAGAAAAAACTTTACCTTCTCAAGTGGGATAGTGTTACTCAACCACTTGACCAAGGTGGCTTGGGCATAAAAAAAAACTTTCCACGAAAACTAAAGCATTACATGTAAGTCTTGCATGACGACTATTCCAACAACCACAACAACTTTGGTCACAAGTTCTCATAAATACTTACATCCTCCCTCATAAGACGCCCAAACGTTTCCCTACTTTCACATGAAAAAACCTCATAAGTGGCTGGTCTTATTGCCGTTTAGACTATAAATGAAATCTCACAAATGGAAAACATGTAAAATTTTGGACTGACCTGTGGCTTACTCATAATTTCATACTAAATTCCTACCTATATGGTCCTTTCCAACCCAATGAACAAAATGAAAGGGTATCTGATTATTACTATGATAATAAGTAGCATTTTGACAAACTTCCATTTGATCTCCCCACTGAGTTAAAAAATACTATCCACAATATTTATATGCCACTTTACCACATCAATTACGATCAGATCTACTGGGATCTAACAAAAGATAGTATCTTCTATGTTAAATCAAGCTACAAATCACTCGCTACAATTGAAAGTACTCAATATTCTTACAAATGGATTTGGAAGCTAAAAATCCCATCTAAAATATCTTTTTTTCTATGGCTCCTTTCACATAACCGACTACCTACTGCTACATACCTATCTCAATCAGGTATCATCACTTCTAATATTTGTCAGCAATCCCAAATGGATACAGAAATAATTCCACATATCTTCCTCCAATATCCAAAAGTAACCCACTTATGGGAACAATTAAACATAATCCCTCCAACTTGTCACGACCCCAGTTCTCCTTCCGTGAACTATCGTGACGACACCTACTCCCTAAGACTAGGTAATCCTAACAATGCAGAAATAATCTAAACTTGCGGAATTAAATAGACAAAAGTCAAAATAACTTAATGGAACAATATGTAAATGCTGCTTGGCATATAAACACAACTTCAAATTCTGATACACTATCCCAAAACCCGAAAACTCATGGATCCACAAGCTAAGAAAGTACTACATAGCTCTAATCTCCAGAATGTCTAACAAGAACAGAAGTACAGAAGGACCAAATGCTAAACACAGGATTAGAAAGAGACTCCTTGGTCTGCGGACGCGGCAGATATACCTCGAAGTCGCTAGAGTAGTTGTCTCCCCTCAGGGGTGATAGGACTGAATAGAAGTACCTGGGTCTGCACATGAAAAACATGCACAGAAAGGGCATGAGTACACCACAACGGTACTCAGTAAGTGCCAAGCCTAACCTCGGTTGGGTGGTGACGAGGAAGGTCACGGCCCTACTGAGATAAAATACAAGATATAATCCAATAGTGTGGAATACAGCGGTATAAATAAGTGTGAACAACAGTAAAATAACTCAGTGTATGGAGAACATCACCAAGTTCACAAAACAACATGAATACAATGTAAACATTGGAGGAAAGACAATTTAGTACCAATAATACCAACAGGAAATCTCCAAGATACCGTCCTGAGTTCCATTTTCATTTCATCTGTCCAGTGGATCTCCCGGGATACCGTCCCGTAGTCCAACTATCAATGTATGGGGAATCTCCCGGGAATCTAACCCGTAGTACCAAATATAAATATGTCCAGTGGATCTCCCGGGATACCGTCCCGTAGTCCAACTATTAATGTACGGGGGATCTCCCGAAAATCTAACCCGTAGTACCAAATATAAATATGTCCAGTGGATCTCTCGGGATACCGTCCCGTAGACAACAATCAATGCACAGGGGATCTCCCGAGAATTTAACCTGTAGTCCCAAATATAAATATGTCTAGTGGATCTGCCGGGATACCGTCCCGTAGTCCAACTATCAATGTGCAGGGTATCTCCCGGGAATTTAACCCGTAGTCCCAAATATAAATATGTCTAGTGGATCTCCCGGGATACCGTCCCCTAGTCCAACTATTAATGTGCAGGGGGATCTCCCGAGAATCTAACCCGTAGTCCCAAATATAAATACCCAGTACTGGGGGTCTCTACAGGGTGCATTTTCTAGTTCCATATAACTGTGCAGGGGATCTCCCGGGAATCAAACCCGTAGTCCTAAATATAAATGTGCAGGGGGATATCCCGGGAATCTAACCCATAGTCCCAAAGTAAGCAAATAAGCGGGGAAGCTCCCGCGAATCAAACCTGTAGTCCCAATGTAAATACGCAACAAAATCAGAGAAATACTCAGAAAAAACATCAACTTCACAATAAGGCAAACAAATAGACTAGCCTAGCCTGTTGCACATAATCCAAATAAGGTATGTTGAGCAAGTAAGTCAATTAAGTCAATTAGAAATGCTTCCATACATTAACAACAGACTTAAATTCCAAGTTGTACAAACAACAAATGAAAATACAAGTTAAGGCTATTTTAATGAAAATAGGATTTTCAACAATTAGCACAAGTACGCGCTCGTCACCTCACGTACAGGGAATTTCAGTTACCACAATATCAATCCTAAGGGAAAAGTCCCCCACACAAGGTTATATAAGTCACTTACCTCGAACAAGTGCAAGTCAACCCGATATCACGCTTTTCTCACGAGTATGCGACTCCAAATGGCCCAAATATATTCAATTAAATTGCATATTGTAAATAAACCTTCAAATAATTGATTCTAAAATTAAATTCTAAGTTAATACGCGAAATTATGTAAAATGACCAATATGCCACTCGGGCCCACATCTTGGAATCAGGTAAAATTTATATTTTCAGAAACCTCGCACTCTCACGAGTCCAAACATACCAAAATTATTCAAATCCCATAACATTCCAACCCTCATATCATCAAATCTATCCAAGAGGGTTTTCTAAACTTTTCCAACAAAAATCACGGATTTAATGCCAAAACTTGTAATAGATTCGAGTTATCTAACCAAAATTAAGTTAAGAACACTTACCCCATTGTTTTCTCTGAAAATCTCCTGAACATTTGCATCTCTCGAGCTCCAATTTGGTGAAAATGGATAAATGGGACGAAATCCCATTTTTTAGAATTTGCATTCTGTCCAGAATTTCGTGCGTACTGTTCACCCGTGTTACTGTTCACGGGGTATTGTTCATAGTACTATTCACGGGGTACTGTTACGGGGTACTGTTCATGGGCACTGTTACAGACTGCTCAAATCTATTGTTCACAGTGCTGTGAAAAAAATGCAGGAGATTTATTTTTCGTGTCTAAATTGATCCGTTAACCTTCCGAAATACACCCGAAGCCCCCGGTACCTCAACCAAACATGCCAACTAATACTAAAACATCATTCAAACTTTTTTCAATCTTAGGAATGCTCAAAACAACATCAAAACATCTATTTTCATCGGATTCAACTTTAAGAATTTCAAAAACTCCAAAACATACTTTCGATCAAAAGGTCTATCAAACCTCGTCCGAATGACCTGAAATTTTGCACACACATCCCAAATGACATAACAGAACTACTGTAACTCTCGGAACTCCATTCCGATCCTCGGATCAAAATCTCACTATCGAACCGGAAACTTTAAAAATTCAACTATCGGCATTTCAAGCCTAGATTAGCTACGGCCTCCAAAACACAATCTGATCACATTCCTAAGCCCGAAATCACCTAACAGAGCTAACAGAACCATTGGATTTCCATTCCGATACCGTCTTCACATTGTTCTGACTATGGTCAAATTTCTAAGACTTAAGCTCTCGTTTAGGGACTAAGCGTTCCAAAACTCTCCGAAATTCAAAACCGAAGATCCTGGCAATTCAAAATAGCAGAAATAAACTTAGGAAAAATAGTTAATAGGGGATTGGGGCGTAAATTCCAAAAACGACCGGTCGGGTCGATACATCCTCCCGCACTTAAATATTCGTTCGTCCTCGAACGACCATAAAGACATACCTGAAGTAGTGAAAAGATGAAGGTACTGGTTGTGCATATCCTATTTGGTTTCCCAGGTCGCCTCCTCGACCGGCTGACCCCGCCACTGAACCTTCACTAATGCAATGTTCTTTGACATCAGCTTTCTAACCTGCTTGTCCAATATTTCCACTGGCTCATCAACATAGCATAGATCTTTGTCCAACTGGACTAAATTGAAATCCAACACGTGCGACGGATCACCGTGATACCTCCGGAGCATAGAAACACGAAATACCGGGTAAACTCCTGCCAAGTTGGGAGGTAAGGCAATCTCATAAGCAACCTCCCCAACCTTATAGGAAACATCTCGAACCTTCTGGTCCGCATAGTTCTTATGTCTGGACTGGGCTGTATAGAGTCTATCCTGAATCACCTTAACCTTCTCCAAAGCATCCTGAACCACATCTGTGCCCAATAATCTAGGCTTACCCAGATCGAACCAACCCACCGGGTCTCTAGTGCTTATATTTCACCTACTCACAGCTGAGGCACCGAGGTACAAACCCGACTAGGCTCCGAAAGATCCAATCTCTCAAACTGGCTGACTAAGGCCTGAACATCCATCGCCATAGGCCTCTAATACTGGTAGGTAAGCCAAATTTTCCAAACTCTCTGCCCGACAACTCAATGCATAGGCCACAACATTGACCTTGCCGGGGTGATAGAGGATAGTGATGTCATAATACTTCCGCAACTCCAACAATATCCTCTGCCGCAAATTTAGATCCTTTTGCTTCAACAGGTGCTGCAAGATCCGGTGATCAGTATAAATCTCATAAGGCACACCGTACAAATAATGATGCCAGATCTTTAAGGCGTGAGCAATAGCAGTTAACTCAAGATCGTGAACAGGATAATTCTTCTTATTTACCTTCAACTGTCTGGACGCGTAGGCAATCACCCTACCGTCCTGCATCAATAACGCTCCAAGGCCAATCCTCGAGGCATCACAATAGATAGTATAAGACCCCAAACATGCAGGAAATATCAAAACTGGGNAAAAATGTATCTCGAACCACATCACATCAATGTACCCGTGGTTATCGACACATTTCGAATCCGTTGAGATTTGGATTTAGGTCACATAAATGTGCACCCAAGTTTAAGAAAGTAAATTATTAAAAGCGCGCCTAAAGAGACTAGCGTATCATCATTTTGGGTAAGGCCGTGAAATTTTGCTAAACGGCCCATCCCTAAATCTAAGTAATTTTACAAACACATATAGAGGGCCTCGCGGCTTAGGTATTTTTGTTTGTCGAGGCTCGTCTCATTCATTATTTTTAAAAGAATTACAACGTCATGAAAATGCATCTCNTAAAAGTTCGTCTCGCACTCTTCCGTCCACTGGAACGGAGCACCTTTCTGGGTCAGTCTGGTCATAGGGGTTGCAATAGATGAAACCCCCTCCATAAAATGATGGTAGTAACCCACCAAGCCAAGGAAACTGCGGATCTTTATAGTTGAGGATGGTCTGGGCCAACTCTGCACTGCTTCTCCATTCTTCGGATCCACCCGAATACCCTCACTCGATACTACGTGGCCTAAGAATGCCACGGAATACAACCAGAACTCACATTTTGAAAACTTTGCATATAATTTCTTTTCTCTCAGAGTCTGAAGCACTGTCCTCAGGTGTTGCTTATGATCTTCCCGACTTTGGGAATACCCCAGAATGTCATCAATAAAGACAATAACAAAAAGTAAAGATATGGCCAAAATACACTATGCATCAAATGCACAAAAGCTGCTGGGGCATTGATCAACCCAAATGACATACAAGGAACTCGTAATGATCATACCGAGTTCTGAAAGTAGTCTTCGGGATATCTGGCTCCCGAACCTTCAACTGATGGTAACCTAAGTGCAAGTCAATCTTAGAAAACACCTGTGCGCCCTGAAGCTAGTCAAACAGATCATCAATACGAGGCAAAGGATAATGGTTCTTCACTGTAGCCTTGTTCAACTGGCGATAATCAATACACATATGCATGGAACAATTCTTCTTCTTCACAAACAAGACAGGAGCACCCCAAGGTGATATATTGGGCCGAATAAAACCCTTATCAAGCAAATTCCTGTAACTGATCCTTCAACTTAACCGAAGGTTGTCACACCTCCTTTCGGCGCTACCGCACCCCGCGAGGGGCGTAGTAAAGGGAGTTTTTCCAATTAAAGGACAGTCGAAACGAGATTCATTTATTAAGAGATTCAGAGTCACCACTTGGGAGATTTATGGTATCCCAAGTCACTGGTTGAATCCCGAATCGAGGAAAGGTTTGACTCTATTTAATAGTCCGCGAACCAGAAATCTAAGTAAGGAATTCTGTTAACCCGGGAGAATGTGTTAGGCATTCCCGAGTTCCGTGGTTCTAGCACGGTCGCTCAACTGTCATATTTGGCTTATTTATCTGATTTTATAACATGTTGAACCTATGTGCAAATTTTAACTCTTTACCGCTTTTATTATTAT
>MU703200.1:22534-32674 GCA_026770625.1 Nicotiana glauca
AAGCAAACACGCGACCTACCTATTTTCTACCCATGTGCAGCATGTTATTAATCCAACCAAAGAAGACTAAAGCACCAAGTATCAACTAAAGGAAGAAATCATCTGAGGAACTCAAAATCCACATAAAAATAAACTCAAGGTCTTGCTAGTACAATGAGAATATCGAGAGTATAGAAATAAAAGACTTTTGTCCCTTTTTTTAAAAAAGTTCCTATGCCAAAGCTTTGTAGTAAGTTACCAAATTAATGAAGTTAAGCATATTGTCATTGAAAAATACTAAAACGTGATGTAGCAAACAAAGATCAAGTTAAATTTAACAAAGAAGGAAATAGGTAGTTGCACTGTGTTTTCGATTCAAAATGAAAAGTAATGAAAAAACAAACAAGGGTCCATTAATAATATCAAGGGGAACAGATCTGGACATCAAAGACCAAACAAAGTTTAGAACTGAACCTTTATAGCTGCATTGTGTTATTTGAAACAACGAACGAAGAAAAACAAACTTCAGGCCAAAGCTACGGTTGACGAACCCGACGGACCGGACACCGACAACCTCAAGCACAGAACTTCGACGAGATTGATGGAGGATTCCAAGGGCTGTTTCCTCGGCGAAAATGGCAGTTCACGTTTTTGGAGCTAGTTTTACAGCTTCCATGGTGGTTTTGATGGAGGTTTCAAGCAGTATGGTCGTGGATTGGAGGTCGTTTGGACGTAACAGTCCGGAGATGGCGATGGTGAGGAGGTCCGTCGACGGGAGGGCTGTTTGGGTGGTTATCTTGGTAGGGTTTTGGTAGTCTTCTTCATGAAGAAGAAGAAGATGATGAGAGGTCCTAGATCCTAAGTCCCAAAAATGTGTCCCTCCAAAAATGTATTAAGTCCCTCCCCAAAAGTGTGACCATCCGTCTATCTCCTCCCCTCCTATGTCCGTGTATTTTGGTCTCCCATCAAAATGGGTCTCACGTGTAGTGTCTAGTGTGCAAATATGTATCCGTGTATTTGTGTCTTCAAGATCTAGGGGTCCGTGTGTCCCCCATGTGTGTCCCCACGTGTGGTGGACTCGGATTATTATGGGCTAGGTCTGAAAATTAGGCCTAAAAATGGGTAGTTTGAACCCAAATATTATTCTTTGCACGGAACCGAGAATAAGAACACGATGTTATTTAATTAATCATACGTAAGCAAAATAACTATTAAAATGAGACTAACAATTTAAACAAAACTATATTTTTTTGTAATTTTCGTTTTATATAAATATAAAAATATAAAGTACTATTTTTGTATTTTAAAAAAAAAAGAAAGATTAAAATGGCTACAAAATATTAATAAAACTATTTTTTTTGTAATTTTCGAAATTATATAAAGATTAAAAATAAGGTGCTATTTTTTGTATTTTTCAAGTTTATGAGAAATACATAAACTAAAATTTATATATCTTTTTTTTGTATTTTTTCATTTTTGTGATGAAAATAAAGTAAAAGAGTCAAAATTAGCTGAAATAGCTATATTAAGGCTAAATTAAATATTTTACGCTAAAAATATGAAAAATCCTGGGGAGGGTCAAAAATCAAACATCTACAAAAGTTTCACCTCATCCTTAGTCCATAACATTAGGACAGGACCCAAACTTCAAAATCTGTCATTCATCATAGGATCCGAATTCCACGTCATCACGCTGCATTAGTCTTATTTCAACACACTTCAAATTTTAATAGCGCTTAAATACTTCAAAATTGTTTTCTTCAAGATGTTACATTCTCCCCCCACTTAGGGTCATTCGTCCTCAAATTCATGACGTAGCTTATCTCTTTCTTCGCACATCTTAATGTCTCAAATTTTTCTAACTCCGAAATTTTTCAGAAATTTCGGCAGAGCCTCCCTTGTAATTAGGCCTATCACCTGCCAGATAACACCAAAATAACTCCTAACAACACATCCACAACCCAATGAAACACCACAATATATATATCAATAACACTAATCTCAGCATTACAAGCATCGCATTATCATACTGATATCTGGACATGAAACACATCATCTGTATGCCCATAACCATGTCTCTGGCCATAATAGTTGTTCATAAATCACAACATTACCAATTAACCTTGTGTTAACAAACATCTTATTTCAGGCCTTCACTTTACTCACAACGAGGCATTGAGACCTCATAACTACTTACCCAAATTAACGAGTCACATTTAACGCCACCTGGGCGCTTATCTCATAGGCTAAAATTCAACGTTTACAACACAAAAATGGTTGAATATGAACAGAAAATATACAAGAATTGTCAAATAAGCCCAACAGGCATGACTCCCATTTAAAATATAGTACACAATTTTTTTAATTTCATAAAAGGAGAATTTTAAACACATATATCTTTCACCATCAGGACCTCGTCCTTATATAACATCCACCGCAGCTTGTAGTTCGGTTTAAAATATTTCACATTATATAAAAATGTGAGGATCTCATCCCCAACTCTGAATCACAAGTATTTGCACATTGTGCCAACTGAAAATTTTTCATTTCCTTTCTTTCTTCTTTTAAATAATTTTCGTCAAACAAAATCACAACATATAATGAACCAGCATACCGATAGGGCATATAATTCACAATTGAATTTAATTATCCTAAAATTACATCAAAATCCACTGTAGTAAGTAATAGAAAGTCACTTTTAGCCTCATAGCTATTCTTGGTGACTAACACATAATGATAGAAATAGCTATCTCCATATAATATCTCAATGTGTGTATTCACATAAGTAGATTTCAGGATTACAAAGCTCACTCATGAGTGGGGCATACTAAGAGGACTCGCCTCAATTTTCAGAACCAAAACAAATTAAGGAAAAATATCCCTTTTTTTATAACAATCGGAATTGTATCTGTAATGACACCATCTGGTGTAGTGTCCTCAACCACACCATAGCAATTATATCAATGGGTCGGGCCTCCACATCTCAGGCGACATCTACCCGCTCGCCCTCCATCTCTAACTTGTAATGTATGTAGATTAGTAACTATAATGGAGTGTGTGGACCGAGTGTTCTAATGAAATAGATTCTCCCAAGTCTGGACAATTTCTCATGATATTTCTAGTATCAACACATTCATAACAATCCATCTGCAGTTCGGCTGCTAATACTGAGTCTGTGCCAGATAACTAGAATAATCATTTAAGGAATCCCATGCTAGTGGTGCATTAAAAGATGATTGTCCCATGAGAGTGCCCTGATTAACTGTAGCACTACGAGTATTCTGAAATTGTTTCCATTTCCCTGCTAATACTGAAATGTAGAATTATTATTGACATAGGAATATCGAAAGTCCCAACATCATCTCATACAAATCTCAGCTCTTACTCATATACAAATTTCAGGGAACTTTTGAATACCACATAAATATATCTCAGGCCAAATCTGATATAACACATGACCCACAATTTGATCGTTGTTAGTGGACTCCCCTCACTTGGTGCAAAGACATAAGATACATACCGATACTCCACAATACTAACCTTTATCGCTCATATGTCACCATCATAAGAAACCTCAAGCCATTCGTTTGGCACATGTCCTTCTTAGGACAGTTAAACTCACTTCCTCCAACATCTCGGTTGCTAGTTGTACCTTTCGCTAAATAAACATCTCATACGAACCACATAGTCTCTACTACCACCAACTATCTTCAGATCTACATCCACCTTGTGACTCTACCATTACTGGGACGATTAGGTAATTAAGTAAACCTTCTTAAGACCATACTTATCAACTAGATGTCAGAACCTATTGCACCCCCATGTGAACAATTGAATGATCTCTTAATACTTCTGCATTATCGATATGGATGACACGCAGTAACAATGGTTGAGCAAATTTTTGGCTCCCTTATAATCCTTCTGTAGCATCACGAACCATCAGCGCATAGTTGATACCGAGTGCGCAATTTCAATACACGAGTGGATACAAAAAGAACATATGATATAGTCTCCAAATTGAATAAATGACGATCGATAAGGAATAAAATGAAGTGAAATTTTCCTAACGGTTATATAACCTCTCGTAGATAAGTACAGATGTCTCCGTACCGATCAACGAGACTCTAATAAACTGACTTGTGATCCATGACTCCTATGAACCTAGAGCTCGTATACCAACTTGTTACGACCCCAGTTCGCCCTCCGTGAACTATCGTGATGTCACCTAGTTCCTAAGACTAGGTAAGCCTAAAAATGCGGAAATAATCTAAACTTGCGGACTTAAATAGACAAAAGTCAAAATAACTGAATGGAACAATATGTAAATGCCGCTTGGCATATAAACACAACTTCAAATTCTGATACACTATCCCAAAACCCGGAAACTCATGGATCCACAAGCTAATAAAGTACTACATAGATCTAATCTCCAGAATGTCTAACAAGAACAGAAGTACAGAAGGACCAAATGCTAAACACAGGATTAGAAAGAGACTCCTTGGTCTGCGGACGCGACAGATATAACTCGAAGTCGCTAGAGTTGTTGTCTCCCCTCGGGGGTGATATGATTGAATAGAAGTACCTGAGTTTGCACATGAAAAACATGCACAGAAAGGGCATGAATACACCACAACGGTACTCAGTAAGTGCCAAGCCTAACCTCGGTTGGGTAGTGACGAGGAAGGTCACGGCCCTACTGAGATAAAATACAAGATATAATCCAATAGTGTGGAATAAAGCGGTTTAAATAAGTGTGAACAACAGTAAAATAACTCAGTGTATGGAGAACATCAACAAGTTCACAAAACAACATAAATACAATGTAAACACTGGAGGAAAGACAATTTAGTACCAATAATACCAACAGGAAATCTCCAAGATACCGTCCTGAGTTCCATTTTCATTTCATCTGTCTGGTGGATCTCCCGGGATACCGTCCCGTAATACAATTATCAATGTACAGGGGATCTCTCGGGAATCTAACCCATAGTCCCAAATATAAATATGTCTAGTGGATCTCCCGGGATACCGTCCCATAGTCCAACTATCAATGTGTAGGGGATCTCCTGGGAATCTAACCCGTAGTCCCAAATATAAATATGTCTAGTGGATCTCCCGGGATACCGTCCCGTAGTCCAACTATCAATATGCAGGGGATCTCCCGAGAATCTAACCCGTAGTCCCAAATATAAATATGTCCAGTGGATCTCCCGAGAATCTAACTCGTAGTCCTAAATATAAATACCCAGTACTGGGGGAATCTACCGGGTGCATTCCCGTAGTTCCGTATAACTGTGCAGGGGATCTCCCGGGAATTGAACCCGTAGTCCCAAATATAAATGTGCAGGGAGATCTCCCGGGAATCTAACCCGTATTCTCAAAGTAAACAAATAAGGGGGGAAGCTCTCGCGAATCAAACCTGTAGTCCCAATGTAAATACGCAACAAAATCAGAGAAATACTCAGAAAAAATATCAACTTCACAATAAGGAAAACAAATAGTCTAGCCTAGCTTGTTGCACAGAATCCAAATAAGGCATGTTGAGCAAGTAAGTCAATTAGACATGTTTCCATACATTAACAACAGACTTAAATTCCAAGTTGTACAAACAAGAAAGGAAAATACAATTTAAGGCTATTTTAATAAAAATAGGATTTTCAACAATTAGAACAAGTACGCGCTCGTCGCCTCACATACAAGGCATTTCAGTTACCACAATATCAATCCTAAGGGGAAAGTCCCCCACACAAGCTTATACAAGTCACTTACCTCGAACAAATGCAAGTCAACCCGATATCATGCTTTTGTCACGAGTATGCGACTCCAAATGATCCAAATCTATTCAATTAAATTCCATATTATAAATAAACCTTCAAATAATTGATTCTAAAATTAAATTCTAAGCTAATACGCGAAATTATATAAAATAACCAAAATACCCCTCGGGTCCACATCTCGGAATCGGGAAAAATTTATATTTTCAGAAACCTCGCACTCTCACGAGTCTAAACATACCAAAAGTATCCAAATCCCATAACATTTCGACCTTCATATCATCAAATCTATCCGAGAGGGTTTTCTAAACTTTTCCAATTAAAATCACGGATTTAATGCCAAAACTTGTAATAGATTCGAGTTATCTAACCAAAATTAAGTTAAGAACACTTAACCCGTTATTTTTTCTGAAAATCTCCCAAAAATTTGCATCTCCCCGAGCTCCAATTTGGTGAAAATGGATAAATGGGATGAAATCCCATTTTTTAGAATTTGCATTCTGTCCAAAATTTCGTGAGTACTGTTCATCCGTGTTACTGTTCATGGTATACTATTCACAGTACTATTCACGGGTACTGCTACGGGGGTACTGTTCATGGGCACTGTTACGGCGTACTGTTACAGACTGCTCAAATCTACTGTTCACAGTGCTGTGAAAAAAATGCAGCACATTTATGTTTCGTGTCTAAATTGATCCGTTAACCTTCCGAAATACACCCGAGGCCCCCGGGACCTCAACCAAACATGCCAACTAATACTAAAACATCATTCAAACTTTTTCCAACCAACGCTCAAAACACATCAAAACACCTATTTTCATCGGATTCAACCTTAAGAATTTCAAAAATTCCAAAAACACACTTTCGATCAAAAGGTCTATCAAACCTCATCCGAATGACCTGAAATTTTTCACACACATCCCAAACGACATAACAGAACTACTGTAACTCTTGGAATTCCATTCCGACCCTTGGATCAAAATCTCACTATCGAACCGGAAACTTTAAAAATTCAACTTTCGGCATTTCAAGCCTAAATTAGCTACAGGCCTCCAAAACACAATCTGATCACATTCCTAAGCCCGAAATCACCTAACAGAGCTAACGGAACCATCGAATTTCTATTCCGAGACCGTCTTCATATTGTTCCGACTATGGTCAAATTTCTAAGACTTAAGCCCTCATTTAGGGACTAAGTGTTCCAAAACTCTCCGAAATTCAAAACCGAAGATCCTGGCAATTCAAAATAGCAGAAATAAACTTAGGAAAAACAGTTAATAGGGGATTGGGGCATAAATTTCAAAAACGATCGGCCGGGTCGTTACACAACTCCTTCCAATCCACCTTCTACGGGAACATCATCAAATCTTTCTCATAATGCACATTGGTTATATAACCTCATACATATGCCTTTACAATCAAATCCATATAGCATCCCAAATACCGTCTTCATCTCTTTTGCACTATGGAATATATGAAATGTTCGTAATAAAAACACACTGGATAAAGATGAACATTAATCTTCATTTGATTCACATTACGGCTGCTAAATACTTTTTCCTAACCCCACATAACAACTTAAAAAGACATACCATACCTCTTAATATCAAATGGCATCCCCCATCATCACCTTACTATAAACTAAACATTGACGGCGCATCTTCCCCTACTCAAAACAGCTATGAAATAGGAGGTGTATTTCGCAACACACAAGGACACTGGGTCATGGGCTTCGCAGGAGGATCACTTCCAGCAACTGCCATCCAAACAGAACTACTCGCATTACTCATGGGTTGCAGCTTGGTGTGCGTCACCAATACACACCACTCATCATCGAAACAGATGCAAACGACATCCTCAGTATGTTAAATACGTCTAACATGCATCATACTAACATTTTAAATGACTGCGGGTTATTGCTTCAACAGATGGGTAGGCCTTCTTTACAGCATATCTACATGGACCAAAATAGTGTTGCTGATACTGTAGCTCAATATGGGACAAAGCAAGCAGTTACCAATAGTTGCATCTCTTTTGTCACACCACCACCTTTTTGTCGCAATTTTCTACCATCAAGATCTAGAGGGAACAACGCACAGAAGACTTGTTAACATGAACAACCAACTTAACCCTACTTTGTCTTCCCTTTGTAATACTAATGTTTTGCGCAGTAATGCACCTCATGTAGGGGCTTTTGTAGTAGCTTATAATAGTACTAGCTCTAGTTTACAAACTAACATGCCCGTAAGGCATTTAGCTCCCAGTACTAATGTAAGGTTTTAATATTTCAATATAAGTATTTCTTTCCGAAACAAAAAAAAACGCCTAGCTGTTTTTTATTTATTTATTATTTTTAATGACGATAGGGTAGCTGTGATTGAATAATGCTCAATTGGACCACCGAAATTGATCATCCAAAAGAATAATTATATTACTATATTATACCTCGCTGTCTAATCAGTTTAGGCAAAAATAATGGGACTTTGTTTGGACTCTGTCCCTCTCAAACTTCACTTACAAGATCTTGAATCTTGTAACATCCTTTTCAAGGAAAATGGGATTAGCTGATCAATTTCTTAATCTTTTAAAGACAAATTAAATAATTAAATATTCAATAAAAATATATTTACTTATAATTTAACTAAATATAAACAAATACATTAAAATTTGTAGTCAAAGAAAAAAATTGTGAATTTCTAAATAATAATAGTCATATTTTTTTTGGGTAAGTAATAATAATAATAGTCATATAAAATCCGAAAAACAAAATAATTACTTTTTAGTATTAACATAAAATAAATTTAACAAAAGCAGATTAGATGTAGTGTAGGAACTTAATTCGTGGATCTACTGATCAAATTGGTTAATCACCATTTCCATGTGCTAACATGCTTTACACTATTAATTTATGAGAATTTTTCATACAGCACCATCTTTTTGGTTTAATTAGCCATTTATAGATAGCCTTTGCTATATTACGTGTTATAGATACCTTTTATGTTTTTATACAATGTATTTCATGTATTTAAGCTGTTATGTTCATTAATACAACCAAAAAAATAGGCGTAAAATCTGGAATTCCAGCTAAGTTTGACATGTATTTAGCTGTATTTAAGCGACATTAACATTAAATACAGCCAAAAATATAGGCGTAAAATCTGGAATTTCAGCTAAGTGTGACATGTATTTAGCTGTATTCAAGCGACATTAACATTAAATAATGTAATGTATCTGCGCTAAAAACGGAAGGAAATAAAATCACATGATATTCTCCTAATTTAACTCAACGAACTAAAACGACCCCTCATTAATTTGTATTTGAAAGATACATAATAATATTATAGCTGAATAAAAAGAAACACATATGAATAATACAGTTGAATACAACAAAATACACCTTAATTCATCTGAATAAAACACTTGAATACAAAAAAAAAAAATACAACTGAATAAACTCTTGAATGCAACAAAATACAACTAACTTCTGCTGAATAAAATAGTTGAATGTAACAGAATACAACTGAATACAGTTCTATAAAACACTTGAATACAACTAACTACTGCTCTGAATAAAATAGTTAAATACAACTGATTAAACCTGAATACAAGTGAATACAGCTGAAGAACTGTAATTCAAAATCTCAAAGCAGAAAACCCTAAATTCCCCAAAATTCTCTGAATTCTCCATTTAATGGCTCGTACAATACAAACTGCCCGAAAATCCACCGGAGGCAAAGCTCCAAGGAAGCAATTAGCTACAAAAGCTGCTCGGAAATCAGCCCCGGCGACCGGAGGAGTTAAGAAGCCACACAGATTCAGGACCGGAACTGTTGCACTTCGTGAAATCAGAAAGTACCAGAAATCGACTAAGCTCTTAATCCTCAAACTGCCGTTCTAGCATTTGGTTCGTGAAATCAGCGTTTGGTTCGTGAGAAAGTTGCTGTAAATCCAGTTGAAAATTGAGAATTTGGGTAAGAAACTAGGGTTTGTGGGAGAAGAGAGTCTGGTTGTATGCAAACAGAGAGAGATTGTATTGGGGTTTGCAAATACGCGGTAATTATGTGAGAGAAAATAAAAAAAAGAAGAGAGAAAAATAATAGTTAGCATATATGGTGCCTTAATTGTAGGATGTAACTATATTTAGATTTTTTTCTATAAAGGATAAAAGGTATTTATAAGATGTAATATTTTAAAATGGTATTTATTATTGATAAATAGGGTACTAAAGTTTTCTATAGGGGGTAAAAATTCCTTAATTTATTACTAAAAATCATGGTATTTAAAAAAAAGAAGATGTCCACCATAATTCATTTCCATGTGAATTATGACGTGTCAGCTTTCCTTTCAAAAAAATCTTTCCACGTTAAATGCCAAAAATAACCCCCCC
>MU703200.1:33034-52032 GCA_026770625.1 Nicotiana glauca
TTACGCATTTAAAAGCGGTTAGCCTTTTGCTTCATGTATGCTCTTCTTCACTATAAAAACAGCTTCCGTATAATTTCTACCTAACAACTGTTCGACGAACTGCCGCTGAGAGAGAGAAGAAAGGGGAAAGACGTTAGAATGAAGCAGAGGTGAATTAATCTATTCAAACGAAGGATTCATCGATCAAATTATTGGCACGACGATTATTGGAGGAGTTAATAATAATATTTGATCAAATTGGTTATGATTATGAGCAGCGGGTTTGATAAGCAGCAGCTACATTCTTCTTCTTCTTCGTCTTCTAATCTCAGCCGCTTCATTGCCGGCCTTCTTCTTTTCATGCTTTATCATTCTTTCCAATTAATCTCCAATTTCTTGCTTCCTATACACCCTTAAAATCCCCATTGCAAACTGCAGCCTTTATCTTCTCGGTTTTCAATCACATTCTCTATATTCTTCGGATTCGCGTCATCGTTTTTGTTTCATGGAAGTCAAAGCAGATGATTCTGGCTTAAATTCTCTCCTTGACGGTTAGTTCTTTAATTTTATGGAATTCTCCTTCGTTTTAATTTTTCCGTAATTGCTAATGTCTTTATGTTTGAGGAATTATCAGATACGTTTAATTTTTGAATGATTACTGTGTTTCTTGTGATTTTACTGAACAAGATAGACGAAAAACAATAAGAATTCCATAATTTAGCTATTATCATTGTAAACCGTAAAATCAAGACGACATTTTTTATCCATCTTGCAGAGTATGCTGAATTACTGTGGCTGGATATTCAGCCATTTTATGGTATCTCTACTTTATAAATTTCATATATTCTTCTTATAATGAAGTCGAGTTATGGCATCATAGATTGGGGCATCTTCATATGTCAATGATGCGAGTCTTAATTTCTAGTTTATCTGAATCACGTGTGTGAGTTGCAGTCTTATGTATGTAAGAAGGCTAAGCATATTCTAAAGTAATACTCCTATAGTGAGAGTCATTGTAGTGTACTATTTGAGTTAGTTCGGTTACTTTAATGATGGCTGAGTATAGTTTTAAGTGCTCTGTACACTATTTTGGAGGCATTAGTGCAGTTTATTGAACTTTACCTAATAAAAAAGAAGTGCAGTTTATTTGAATTTTGATCTTCAGCTTTGTAGTTGAGCCTTACAAGCACTAAGTTTGCCTCCTCTCCTGGCAGTTAATTGTGGTTCATTTCGTTTAACACTATACTTTAAGCTTCTGCATTTACTTTGTCTGGAATCTTAATGTTTGACTGGAGATGTTATATATATCCATGCCACCTAAAGAGTGTAGATATGTTGTATGGTTCTTGGAATGATTTCTCTATTGACAGCAGATATCCGATCTGATCCTTTTTTTTTGGTTATTTAGGCACTTTACCACCCCGCTTAGGGAGGCCACATGGCTCATCTCCATCAGTAATTGTAGTTGGTGGAGGTATCTCAGGGGTAGCAGCAGCACGTTTCCTTCAGAATGCTTCTTTTAAGGTGAGGATACTCATGACTTTAAACCCCTTTCACATTCTGATTTATTTCGTGCTAATTTAGTTTGTCTATATTTATGCAGGTGCTCTTGCTGGAGTCACGAGATAGACTTGGTGGTCGCATACACACTGACTACTCGTTTGGTTGTCCAGTTGATATGGGAGCTTCATGGTGAGTAACAGTAATCTTTTCCTCTCCAATCCTCTATCCAGAACTAGATGTTTATTCCTGTTATTCAAGTTGCATCTCAGGCTCCACGGAGTGTGCAATGAAAATCCTTTGGCTCCATTGATTCGGCGTTTGGGGCTTACTATGTATCGAACTAGTGGTGATGACTCAGTGCTGTATGACCATGATTTGGAAAGGTAAATTGGATTTGCACATTTAGTTACGAACTGGTTTTGCCATGTCTTAGTGGACATTTTCCCTTTTGTTAAAACACCCTCTTTCTCACTCTCTCTGCCTGTATATGTCTCTCAGTGAGGGGGTGGCTCCGGATCTGTTAGTTACACATCAAATCTAGACTTCAGATTTTCAAGTCCCGTATCTGTCCCTATTCTGATGCAACCTCTCAGAAATCAGAACAAAAAATCTGTTAGCTTGTTCTCGAATTGTCATACTAGTTTTTTCCTACGAGAAAGTATCTTGTGGTTCATTATGCTCTGATCCATAATAAGAAGAAAACAATTGACTTATAGTTCGCCAGTGTGAAAGAATTGTTACTTGCCTTGTACATCTCTCAGTGCGCTAATTTTGTAGCCTGCTGTGTCTGCTAGATTTTTGCCTATAGTCTTTTTGCTTTTGTGTAAATTAACTAGAGATGTTATTCCATCATTCAGGAACTTGATTGTGTTTTCTTTCTTTTTAAAGTTGCATGCTGTTTGACACGGACGGTCATCAAGTTCCTCAAAACACAGTTGCTGAAGTTGGAGAAGCATTCAAGAAAATCCTCAGTGAGGTTGGCTTTGCTCTGAATTTCTTTCACCAAGTGCCATTCCTTTTGAGAATTTTATAAAGGCGCAAATGAATGATAATGTGTATCGGCTAGTGCAGACTGAGAAAGTAAGAAATGAGCATAGTCATGACCTATCGGTTCTTCAAGCAATTTCTGTTGTATTGGACAGGCATCCTGAGCTAAGGTACGGGAAAAGTGCTTCTCTTATGATCAATTTATGTTTATTTTAAAATACGGAATCTGGTTATATTTACTAATCTCATATGCTGCAGGCAGGAAGGGATCTCTCATGAAGTATTGCAGTGGTACATATGCAGAATGGAGGCTTGGTTTGCTGCTGATGCAGACACGATCTCTCTGAAAACCTGGGATCAGGCTAGTATTTCATTGCCTTTTATTTACTTTCTTGGTATTATAAGTTTCTTAGGTGATTATCTTCCCTTGTTATTGATTTTTTTTGGCTTATGCTATGTGAACTTTGCATCATGCCTTTTACTGACATGATTATTTTTGCTTGAATTAAAATCTTATTTCAAGATGTAAATTTGACATGCCGCATAAGATGTAAGCTTTAAGGTGTTGACTTCCAAAAAAGTAGATTTTGAATAATAGGTGCATCTAAAAGATCTTTCTTCCTGTGCCCAATCCCCAAAGACCGATATTCCTCATCCGAATGTCAAGGCTCTAACTGGTAGGATCGATGATGCAATCAAGTGCCTTTTTTGGAAGATAAAGGCACAACTCGTGTTGTTGCAGCTATCTGTTTCTGTTTCTGAGATCTACATTTTTCCACATTGGAAAGATTGGTTCCATTTTTACGTTAAATGGTCTTGGTAGTTTGATGGTTAAATAGTACTCCCTCCGTTTCAATTTATGTGAACTTATTTCCTTTTTGGTCCGTGCCAAAAAGAATGACCCCTTTCCTTATTTGGAAACAATTTACCTTTATGTAATGATTTATAGCCACACAAAATATTTGTGCCTCATTTTACACCACAAGTTCAAAAGTCTTCTCTCTTTTCTTAAACTCCGTGCCCAGTCAAATGGGTTCACATAAATTGAAACGGAGAGAGTAGTAAATAACCCTAATCCCATATGTATTAGGAGTAGGACATGTATTATATGTATAGGGCTCATTGTATCATTGTCAATACTAATCAAGAATATTTTCTCCGTACTTTCTCACATGGTATCAGAGCTTTATTGAGAATAGATAGTTATGCGTCATTCCAGCGACATCCGGGAAGAAAGAACTCAGTCACAGTGAGATTTTCTTGTGACCTAGGTGACTATTTGCATCAAAGTCACTAATTATCAGTGTTATGCAAAATCCAACACCACCAAAAGGCTCCCAAGAGATAGGTGACCAAACCCCAAAAAAAACCACCTGAAAACACTCACCCACGCGCCTTCCGGAGTTCTGCCGCCGCCGGCGCGCCTGTCCCATGCGCCGGCGCGTGAGGGCTGTTCCGGCCAGAATTTCAAAAAATTTCTTTTGGACAGTGTAATCGTCTTGCTTTTCTGAGCCTACCCATCAAGTTTACATCAGACTCCGACGACTTTCTTTATTTTCCGGCGAGCTACAATGTTTCCGGTGAACAGTAAAACAATGATTTCCAAATAATTTTCTGACCTTTTTCGGTGTGAACATTATAATGTCATTCTTATTAGAAGCCTTAGACTAACAATTCGTTGGATCTAATGCATTAAATCCAATCCAGATGGTTTCTTTACCGGATTATATTGAGTTCCTTCAGTACAAAGCACGTAAACAGACATCTTCAGTATTAGCCTCCGTTGTTCCAACAAATAGTAGCATGACTGGTGTCTCCCAATCTTCACATTCTGAGTCTTGGGTCATTGATTCAGGTGCATATGATCATATTTCTAGTAACAAATCTCTTTTCACTAGTATCTCATATTCTCAATCTCTTCCAACAGTCACAATGGCCAATGGGTCTCCAGCCATGACAACTGCAATAGGTCAAGCAAGTCCACTTCTTTCTTACTTTTAGGCCCAGTTCTTTATGTTCCTGGTAGTCCTTTTAATCTCATAGTCGTTAGTCGCTTAGCCAAATCACTTAAATCTGCTGTTTTATTTCTTGATGACCTTGTTTTTATATAGGAACGCAGTACCGGGCGGATCATTGGTACGGACGTGAATCAGATGGACTTTATTACCTTATCCTTGCAAAATCACATAGACTCGCATCTTGTCTTCCTCCAATAACTTGTTCCGTTACTGATTCACCAGATTTATTACATAAACGGTTAGGACATCCCAGTTTGTCAAAATTTCAGAAAATGATACCTGGATTATCTCATTTGTCCACTCTAGAGTGTGAGTTGTGTCAGCTAGGTAAGCATACCCGCTTCCATTTCCCGCGGTGTCTTGATAATCGAGCAGAGTCACCTTTTCCTTTAGTCCATTCAGACGTTTGGGGTCCTAGTCGGGTTAGTTCTACCTTCGGATTTCGCTACTTTGTCAGTTTCATTGATAATTATTCCAGGTGCAATTGGATATTTTTGATGAAAAATCGATCCGAGTTGTTTTCTATTTTCCATACCTTACACGCTGAAATTCAAAATCAATTTGGGGTTTCTATCCACACATTTCATAGTGATAATGTCCTAGAGTATTTGTTTTCTCCATTTCAGCAGTTTATAAACTTCCATGGGATTATTCATCAAACATCTTGTCCGTACACATCCTAACAATGTGGGGTAGCTGAAAGAAAGAATAGACATCTTATTGAAACTGCTCGTACCCTACTCATACAATCTCATGTTCCGCTGCGTTTTTTGGGGGATGTAGTTCTTACATCTTGTTATCTTATTGATCGTATGCCATCTTCAGCTATCCAAAATCAAGTTCCATTCTCTGTTTTGTTTTTCCACTTACCTTTGTTCTCTCTTTCACCCCGTGTCTTTAGGAGTACGTGCTTTGTTCATGACCTTACTCCAGGAAAAGATAAGTTAGCTCCTCGTGCTCTTAAGTGCATATTTCTTGGTTACTCAAGAACGCAAAAGGGATATCGATGTTATTCTCCTGACCTTCAACGATTTCTTATGTATGTTACCTTCTTTGAAACCCAATCATACTTTACAGGTCCAGTTAATCACTTAGATATTTCTGATGTACTACCCATTACTTCTTTTGAAGATCCAGTCCCTATCTCCCATTCATCTTCCCCCATAGCTCCACCTCCTACAGTTCCAGTTGCAGCTCCGCCACCCATAGCTCCAGTGTTACCATCGAGTCCAGTTCCACCAACTATAGCTCCAGTGCCACCACCTAGTCCAGTTCAACCTTCTACAATACCACCACTCCTTACTTATCATCGTCGTCCGCCCCCAGCATCAGGCCCAGCTGATTCACGTCCTGCACATGATCCTGCTAATACTGTGGACTTGTCTCCTCTTAATCGACCGATTGCACTACGAAAAGGTATACGGTCCACAATTAATCCTAATACTCATTATGTCGGTTTAAGTTACCATCGTCTCTCATCATCCCATTGTGCATTTGTGTCATCTTTGCTCTCTGTTTCCATCCCTAAGTCTACAAGTGAAGCACTGTCTCATCCCGGATGGCGACGGGCTATGATTGACTAGATGTCTGCTTTACATACGAGTGGTACTTGGGAGCTTGTTCCTCTTCCTTCAGGTAAATCGACTGTTGGTTGTCGTTTGGTGTATGCAGTCAAAGTTGGTCCAGATGGCCAGGTTGATCGACTTAAGGCTCGTCTTGTTGCCAAAGGATATACTCGATTACACTGATACTTTCTCCCGTGGCTAAAATTGCATCAGTCCGCCTTTTTCTATCCATGGCTGCTGTTCGCCATTGGCCTCTCTATCGGTTGGACATTAAGAATGCTTTTCTTCACGGTGACCTTGAGGATGAGGTTTATATGGAGCAACCACCTGGTTTTGTTGCTCAGGGAAAGTCTAGTGGCCTTGTATGTAGGTTGCGTCGATCCCTCTATGGTCTGAAGCAGTCTCCTCGAGCCTGGTTTGGTAAGTTCAACACAGTTATTCAGGAGTTTGACATGACTCGTAATGAAGCTGATCACTCTGTATTTTATCGACATTCTGCTTCAAATCTCTGTATTTATCTGGTCGTTTATATTGACGATATTGTTATTACCGACAATGATCAGGATGGTATTAGTAAGTTGAACCAATATCTCTTTCAACACTTTCAGACCAAGGATCTGGGCAGATTAAAGTATTTTCTGGGTATTGAGGTCGCTCAGTCTAGCTCAGGTATTGTGATCTCATAGCGGAAGTATGCCTTAGATATTCTTGAGGGAACAGGAATGATAGGTTGTAGACCTGTTGACACTCCGATAGATCCGAATTCTAAACTTGTGCCCGGACAGGGGGAGCCTCTTAGCGATCCTCCAAGATATAGGCGGTTGGTTGGTAAATTTAATTACCTCACAGTGACTAGACTTGACATTTCCTTTCCTGTGAGTGTTGTGAGTCAGTTTATGGATTCTCCCGGTGATAGTCACTGGGATGCAGTTGTCCGCATTCTTCGGTATATAAATCAGCTCCAGGCAAAGGCTTATTGTTTGAGGATCGAGGCCATGAGCAGATCGTTGGATACTCAGATGTTGATTGGACAGGATCACCTTCTGATAGACGTTCTACGTCTGGATATTGTGTCTTAGTAGGAGGAAATTTGGTGTCTTGGAAGAGCAAGAAACAGAATGTGATTGCTCGGTCTAGTGCAAAAGCAGAATATCGAGCAATGGCTATGGCGACATGTGAGCTAATTTGGATCAAACAGTTGCTCAAGGAGTTGAAATTTGGTGAGATTAGTGAGATGAGACTTGTGTGTGATAATCAAACTGCTCTTCATATTGCGTCAAACCCAGTGTTCCGCGAGAGAACTAAACACATAGAGACTGACTGTCACTTTGTTAGAGAAAAGATACTCTCAGGAGATATTCTACAAAATTTGTGAAATTGAATGATCGGCTTGCTGATATTTTTACCATGTCCCTCACTGGTCCTCGTATTAGTTATATATGTAATAAACTCGATACATATGATTTATATGCACCAGCTTGAGGGGGAGTGTTAATTTGATAGTTAAATAATAGTAAATAACCCTAATCCCATATGTATTAGGAGTAGGACATGTATTATATATATAGGGCTCATTGTATCATTGTCAATATTAATCAAGAATATTTTCTCCCGTGCTTTCTCACAGGTCTAAATTACTGCCATTAGGATATGATTGATGAAATAATTGTTCCTAGATGTGTAATATTGACATTGTTTATTTTGTGTGCAGGAGCAAGTTCTTACAGGTGGTCATGGATTAATGGTGCAGGGTTATTACCCGGTGATAGAGGCATTGTCAAAAGATATTGGCATCCGTTTGAATCACAGGTATGCTTGGGGTTCTGTGAAATGTGAAATATTGGTCTTTGTTTCTGTAGCTTGTCATGCTGGTGGCTTTTCACTTTAGAATCTGAATATTAATGTAGAACTTTGCTGTGCTTCTACCACCAGACCAAAGCCCTATGATGCAACTTTTCTGCAGTACATTTTTAAAGAATTTCTCAGCACTCTCTCACATAGGTGAATCCTGAATTTAAACTCTATGGGTTTAATTTTTAAGGTTTTTAGCATTGAAACTATTATATTTTTAAAATTATGGGCTCATATCTACTATTTTTGCAATTTTAATGAGTTTTTACTCCGCGTCGAATGTTATGGATTCAATTGAACCCATTGTGTATACACGACATTCGCCCCTGCTTTCCCACAACCCCACCAAAATCCCAACCCAATCCTCAAGTATTTTCAAGTATTGATTGTGGAAAAATATGAGACAAACATAACTTTATTTTTTGGCAGTTATTTCTTATCTTAATTTACCTAGAATTTTCTCTCCAGATCATGTCTGCAATTCTCATTTTTTCATCGATCTAAATTACTAGGGTTAAGAGGATTACAAATGGGTATAACAAGGTGATGGTTACAGTTGAGGATGGGAGGAATTTTGTTGCGGACGCTGCTATAATAACTGTGCCTGTTGGGGTCCTCAAAGCCAACTTAATTGAGTTCAAACCAGAATTGCCAGAATGGAAGCTTTCTGCAATAGCAGATCTTGGGGTGGGCAACGAAAACAAGATTGCATTACGATTTGATAACGTATTCTGGCCAAACGTTGAATTGTTAGGCATTGTTGCACCCACCTCTTATGCTTGTGGTTATTTTCTTAACCTCCACAAGGCAACAGGGCATCGAGTCCTTGTCTATATGGCTGCTGGAAGACTTGCTTATGACGTCGAGAAATTATCAGACAGTGATGCTGCTGATTTTGCTATGCGGCAGCTGATGAAAATGTTTCCGAATGCACCTGCACCTGTGAGTAATTCGTGCTCCTACGTAATTCTACTACTTTTTTTTACTGCTGCATGCATTCTTAGTTACTAAAAGATGGATTAGAAGTTTAAAGTAATTCTTCTTCTATTGGTGAGTGCACACTTAGCTTCGCATAATGTTTTTACAGCTTCATTTTTCGTTTTCATTTCTTTGAACCCAAACAGGAAATAGTGAAAGACAAGGATAAAATGAGGAAGCACATCCATCTAGCACTCTTTTATTAATTTCTTTTTTCGATGCTAAAATTTTCTTAGTTTACTAGAGAGAAATTGGTCCACATTTTCTTTTTTACATCACGAAAAAGCGAGCAGATGAATCTGTTTGCCTAACACACACTTTCTGAACCTAGGGAATAATAGCGGATAAATTTATCTCTGACAATGATAAAAATTGAAGCACGTACAAACTTTTTCTATTGATAGCTATTGACCTGATAGGTACTATTTACAGGTTCAGTATCTTGTATCACGCTGGGGAACGGATCGCGACTCCCTAGGGTGTTATTCGTATGATCTGGTTGGAAAGCCAACGGATTTATATGATAGGCTTCGAGCACCCTTAGGTAATCTTTTCTTTGGAGGCGAAGCCGTCTGTATGGATGACCATCAAGGGTCAGTGCATGGTGCCTATTCTGCTGGAATCATAGCTGCTGAAGATTGCTGCCGGCATCTCATTAAGAGACTTGGAAGTCTTGAAATGGTTCAGCTTGTTTCCTCCAGGGAAAAAATTCTCAAAGCCGCAGTTCCCCTCCAGATTTCCAGGATGTAACAATCTTGCAACGATATTAAAGATTGTGTAACTAGGTGTGAACGTCGTTTAGTTTCTCTCTTGTTTCCCCTCAAGGAACCTAAATCAATAAGTAATGTTTTCTAATGCATTTCATTCCGTTAAGCTGCTTTGATGATGAATGAAGTTGTAGCACTCGTGCAACTTTTAATGCTAAACAATTAAATTTTGCTATTTTCCATTTGCCAATTCAAGTGCTTAAATCAATAGCTATATTGACTTATAGGATGTTTCAGGTAGTTTTCAAATATATGTAGTGGGTTGATTATAGCCCCCTTTAGCTCTTAGTATTGTATTTCTTCACCTATTTTTCTATCCTTTAGTTGTAGATTATATAGTCAGACTTCTCTATAACAACATCCCTATGTAACAACACTTTAATATAAAAGTCAAGCTTTTTTCGGAACCAATTTTCATGCTATGTTCTATATAATAGCACTTCGCTATAATGACAAAAAATATTCGGAACAATCGAGCTTGTTATAGAGAGGTTTGACTGTAGTTCTTTTGTTTTATTTCTTCACCTGTTTTTCTAACCTTTAGCTATAGATTATAGTTCCCGTTAGTTCCTTTATTTTATTTCTTCACCTGTTTTGTGACCTTTAGTGGTAGATTATATTTCGGTAATTCATTTTATTTTTGTTGCTTGTTTTCCGGGATAGTGCTTGCGTAGTGACTCCTAGATTATAGTGGCTTTGGTGAATGACGGTAGGGTAAGGTCTTGTCCTCGGGAGTGTCAGCGCGGGGGAGGGGGTGCGGGGTGTAAGAGGGATAAGGGAGCTACTAGGCTGAGAGTGGGGTTTTAGAACATTGGAATTGTGACTAAAAAATCTGTAGAGTCAGTGAAGATTCTCGAGAAAAGGAAGATTAATATAGCTTGTGTACATAAGACTAGGTGGGTAGGAGATAAGGTGCGATGTGGGCAGTTTCAAACATTGGCATTCTGGGAGGGTGGGGGGCAGGAACGGGTAGGTATCTTGGTTGATAAGGACCTCCGTAAACTAGTGGTGTAGGTGAGGAGGGTGAATGACATGCCGATGAATATTAAGCTAGTTGTTGGAGGTTTTACTTTTAACATAATCAGTGCATATGCTCCCCAAGCAGGCTTGTATGAGGAAGTCAAGAGGGGTTTCTGGGAGGATTTGGATGAAATAGTACGTGGTATCCCGCATACCTAAAAGCTTTTTATAGGAGGAGATATTAATGGCCATATTGAAGCGACATCTGGGGGTGGGGGTATGATGACGTGCATGGTGACACTGATTTTGGAGATAGAAGTAGAGGAGGAATGTCTCTCCTGGACTTTTCTAGAGCATTTGATTTGGTGATAGCAAACTCGAGTTTCCTGAAGAAGAGGGAGCACTTGGTCACCTTCCGGAGTTCGGTGGCCAAGACTCAGATTGATTATTTACTTTGCAGGAAGTCCGATAGAGGTCTTTGCATGGATTGCAAGGTCATTTAGAGTGAGAATCTCTCGACCCTTCATAGGCTCTTGGTCATGGACCTTGAGATCACGAGGAAGAAGAGAAAGAGGGCGATTTATAGCGAACATTGGATAAAGTGGGTAGCCTTGACAGAAGCTAAAACATAGGAGTTGGGGGTCAAGTTAGTGACTATGGAGGCTTGGAGGAGTAGTGGTGACGCAAACGCTATGTGGACCACGACTGCGCAGTGCATTAGGGAAGCCGCGAGAGAGGTATTAGGGGTCTCAATAGGTTACTCTGGTGGCCACAAGGAGACTGGTGGTAGAATGGAGAGGTACAAGAAAAATTGGAGACCAAGAAAGCAACCTATCTGAAGCTAGTTGAAAGTGTAGACGAGGAGGAGAAGATAGCGAATAGGGAGCACTATAAGGTGGCTAAGAAAAAGGTAAAGCTAGCAGTTATGGTAGCCAAGACTGCAACTTTTAATCGTTTATATGAGGAACTCGAGGGCCGAGGTTGTTCAGGTTAGCCAAGGTGCGAGAAAGGAAGGCGCGTGACTCGGACCATGTGAAGTGCACTAAGGACAAAGAAGGTAGAGTTTTGTTGGATGGGCGGCTTATCCGTCGGAGATGTCAGACCTTCTTCCATAGTCTATTGAACAAGGAGGGGGACATGAGCATTGTACTGGGTGATTTGGAGCTCTTCGGGAGTCGTTGTGACTTTGGCTATTGTAGGCGGATTAGAGTTGATGAAGTTGAGGGAACTATGCGTAAGATGAGCATGTGCAAAGCGACCAGGCTGGATAAAATCCCGGTGGAGTTTTGGAAGAGCACAGACAAGGCAGGCTTGGAGTAGCCCACTAGGTTATGTAATGTCATTTTTAGAATAAGTAAGATGCTCTAAGAGTGGAGGTGGAGCACGATGGTTCCTGTGTACAAGAACAAGAGTGATATCCAAAATAGTAATAACTATTAGGGTATCAAGCTGCTTAGCCATACTATGAAAGTCTGGGAGATACTGTTAGAGCTAAGGGTGAGGAGGAGTGTGTCTATTTTCGAGAATCAGTTAGAATTTATGCCAGGGCGTTCGACTATAGAAGCCATTCATCTTGTTAGGAGATTGATGGAGCAATATAGGGAGAGAAAGAAAGACTTGCATATGGTGTTCAATGACTTAGAAAAGGCGTACGATAAAGTTTCAAGGGAGATTTTGGGGAGATGTTTGGAGGCTAGAGGTGTACCGGTTGCGTACGTTAGGTTGATTAAGGACGTGTATGATGGAGTTAAGACTCGAGTGAGGACGGTAGGTGGGGAATCAAACCATTTTCTGCTCTTAGCCTTTTTTTGTTTTCTCTAGTGATGGACGTACTGATGCGCCACATCAAAGGGGAGGTGCCGTGGTGCATGTTATTTGCAGATGATATTGTATTGATTGACGAGACGCAAGACGATGTGAACGTGAAATTAGAGGTACATAGGCAGACCCTGAAATCTAAAGGTTTCAAGTTGATAAGGACCAAGACAGAATACTTGGTGTGATGACCCGGCCCGTCATCACATGAGTTACCGTCCCGTTTCCCCCATCTTATGTTTCTCTATGCTTCATTATCGGTATTTGAGGTGATCTAGTTGAATTGGATTGGTTTTAGATGGAAATGAGACACTTAGTCTCTTTAAGGAAGGCTTGTTTTGGTAAAGTCAACCGGATGTTGACCTATGAGTTAGAGGGCTCGGATGTGATTTCCGGTGATTCAGTTAGCTTCGGGAGATGATTTGTGACATAGGAGTGTGATCGGAAATTGATTTTTGGAGGTCCGGTGTAGAATCAGGCTTGAATTGGCGAAGTTAGTATTTTGGCGAATTCCGGTTGGTAGGTGATATTTTGATACGGGGGTCAGAATGGAATTTCGAGAGCTGCAATAGCTTCGTTAGGTGATTTTGGATGTGTGTGCAAAATTTTAGGTTATTCAAAGCTGTTTTAGTCGGGTTTTTGATCAAATGCGTAATTCGGAAGTTTTGGAAGAACTTAGGCTTGAATCCGATGTACTTTGATGGTTTTGGTGCTATTTGTAGTGTTTTGATGATTGGAGCAAATTTCAATGATGTTTTAGGATGGGTTGGCACTTTTGGTTGAGGTCCCGGGGACCTCGGGGTGATTTTGGATGGCTAACGGGATGAAATTTGGAGTTTGGAGATTGCAGATCATAGCTGGTATCTCGTATTTCCGCATCTGCGAAAAGGAACCGCATATGTGGTTGCGCAGGTGCGGAGGAAAAGGTCGCAGGTGCGGTGGTGGTCCTGGAAGGAAAGAACCGCAGATGCAGAGGGGAATTCGCATCTGCGAGGCCGCAGATGCAGATGGTGAGTCGCAGAAGCGAAGGGGTCATGGTCAAGTGTTTCCGCAGAAGCGGAAGTTTGACCGCACATGCGGTGTCCGCAGGTGCGAAAGATGACCGTAGAAGCGGTCTATGCTTTTAAGTGAAGTATCCGCAGAAGCGGAAATTTAACCGTAGAAGCGGTAGCGCGGATGCGGAAATAGGGACCGTAGAAGCGGAAATCCCTGTTATCAGAAGGGTTTTTAATGTTCATTTTGTTCCGCGAAGCTTAGTCTATTTCCACCATTTTTAAGCAAGCTTGAGAGCTCTTGGATGGAATTGAAGGGGGATTTCGACTAGGTGTGATTGGAGGTAAGTTCCTTGGCCTAAATACATGAAATTATGATAGATTTAACATGGAAATTGGTTGAAATTCATCAAAAGAGGGTAAAGCTAGGTCTTGAGAATTTGGTGATTTAAAAATGGAATTTGAAGGGTCAAATGGACTCCAATTTTGGTAAATTTTATATGCATAGACTCGTGGCGAAATAAGGAATCCGGTGATGTAAATTTTCTGATTTTTTGAGAAGTGGCCCCGGGGCTCGGGTTTTGCCAACTTCGTGATTTTCGATATTTTTCGAGTCTTTTCGATTGGGTTATATTCCCTTAGCCTATTGTAACGTATTTCTTGTGGTTTTGATTAGATTTGACGCTCAAGGAGGTTGATTTGCGAGGCAAGGGCATATCGAGCTAGGAGTTTTGCCTGCTTGAAGTGAGTAATGGTTATAAATGATGATCTGAGGGTTTGAAACACTGGATTTGCACAATGTGGTGCTATGTTGAGATGAGACACACGTTGCATGATGAGCGTGTGGTCTGGTATTGCTAGGGATTCGGACTTGGTCTATCCTGATTGATGATTCTACTATATTTTGACTGAGACTTAATTAATATCATTGTATTCTGGGCTAGTTGCCATGTTTGGGGCCTTGTGCCGATATGTAGAACCCTTAGGGGTATTTGTACTGGTTGACCTCAATTTACTTGTCGAAATCATACCATCAGTCATGTTCTTAACTGATAAATACAATATGAACCGGCTTTAGAAATTGGTAAATCCTAATGAGAATAACTTGTGGGTTGGGAACCCTCTCTTACCTTAGTGTGCCCAAAAGGCCAAGTCTATATTGACTGAGAGGGGTTGAGGACCCCATAGTGAGGGTATTTGATATATCTCGGATCGGGCTGCACTCTGCAGCAGTATATATACATATATGGATCGGACTGCACGCCGCAGTAGTATATTATACGGATCAGACTGCACGCCGCAGTAGTATAGCGCTTGGGCTGTAGGAGCCCCTCCCGAGTCTGCACACCCCCAGTGAGCGCAATCGACTATTATTATTGGATCGGGCTGCACGCCGCTGTAGTATACTGTACGGATCGGGCTGCACGCCGCAGTAGTATAATCAAACTATCGGTCATTGTGAGGAGTAAATGAGTTGTGTACTGGGTTAATGGATATTCACCTGACTTCCCTTATTTAGCTGCTGTTTAATGTACTTACTGTTGTTATATATAACTGCGTAGTGTTTTTACGAGTTTTCTTTCCGTCAGTCATTATTTATTGCTATTACTCACTAAGTCGGAGTACTCACTTTACTCCCTGCACCATGTGTGCAGATATAGGTATCTTGGAGGCATAGTTTGAGCTTTCTGCTGCTGTCCAGATTATCACCGGAGTTATCGAGGTAGCTGGATGGCGTCCGCAGGACCCGATTTCTCCCTTTATCCCCTTTACTTTCCGCATTCTAGGCTACTCTATGTATAGACTGTTACTCAAATTTGTATTAGAGGCTCTCGAATCGTGACACCAGATCAGTGGGATTTGTATTGGCATTTTTCTTGGTTTCCGCACATGTTATCTTCTGTTTCAGAGTTAAAATCATGTTTATTTGATATTTAATCCTATTAATTGGTAATAAAATTCTATAAAGAGATTGAGAGTGTTGGATTTGGTCTGGCTTGCCTAGCATTGTGTTGGGCGCCATCATGACCGGGGTTGGGGTCGTGACACTTGGAGTGTAAGTTCAGTGGCGAGACTCAAGGAGGGGAATGAGAGGTGAGGCTAGACTCGCAGGTCATCCTTAGGAGAGGGAGTTTTAAGTACCTTGGGTCTATTATTCAGGGGGATGGGAGATTGATGAAGATGTAACCCATCGTATTGCGGCGGGATGGATAAAATGGAGACTCGCTTCTAGTGTTTTGTTTGACAAAAAGGTTTTACCAACACTTAATGGTAAGTTCTACAGTGTGGTGGGCAGACCAATAATGCTGTAAGAGGCTGAGTGTTGGCCAGTCAAGATCGCTCATGTCCAGAAGATGAAGGTAGAAGAGATGAGAATGTTGATATGGATGTGCGGGCACACCAAGTTAGATAGGATCATAAATGAGGTTATTCGCGACAAGGCGGGTGTGGCCCCTATTGAGTACAAGATGCAGGAAGTGCGACTTAGGTGGTTTGGTCATATGAGGAGAATGAGAACAGATGCTCCGGTGAAGAGGTATGGGAGGTTGACATTGATGGCCTACGAAGAGGTATAGGTAGGGCAAAGAAGAGGTGAGGAGAGGTGATTAGGTCGGACTTGCCTAGAATTGTGTTGGGCGCCATCACGACTGGGGTTGGGGTTGTGACAAGTTGGTATCAGAGCCTAGGTTACTAGGTCTCGCGAGTCTTGATCCGGTTTAGTAGAATCTCGCGGATTGGTACGGAGACGTCTGTGCTTATCCTCGGGAGGCTGCAGAATCTTTAGGAAAATTTCCACATTCTTAAAATTCTTGTCGTGCGTACTTGTTGAACCGATATTAAACTTCTCTTTATTCTATTCTCTCACAGATGGTGAGGACACGATCTACCGGACGTGGCGGACGACCACCAGTACCACCCACTGAGGCTACTAGAGGCCGTGGACGCGGTCGTAGTCGTGGTCGTAGTAGAGGCATAGCAGCAATGGCAGCACATGTGGATCCTTTAGTTGCCCCAACTCAGGACCAGGCTCTAGCACCAGTTCAGGCACCAGCGGTGCCCATTGTGATTCCGGGTCTCCAGGAGATATTGGCCCAGATATTGACAGTTTGCATGGGTCTGGCTCAGGTGGTTTAAGCCACCACAACAGCGGCAGCTACTTCACAGGCCGGGAGAGGCAATCAGACCCCCGCTGTTCGCACACCTGAGCAGGGATTACAGGGGTTACAGACTCCAGAGGCACCTCCAGCTCAGCCAGTGGTACCAGTTCAGGAGTACAGGGTTCCAGTTATGCCCGAGGACGAGCAGCGTCACCTCGAGAGGTTTGGTAGACTCCAACCTCCGACATTTAGTGGAGCTGAGGGTGAGTATGCCCAGGGTTTTCTCGACAGATGTTAGTGGATGCTCTGTACAGTGGGGATTCTTGAGTCCAGCGGTATGGCTTTTACTACGTTTCAGTTTACTGGAGCTGCCTTCACATGGTGGGAGGCGTATGAGCGGCGTAGGCCGGTTGGTGCAGCACCTTTGACTTGGCAGGAGTTCTCCACTCTCTTCTTGGAGAAGTATGTACCGCAGTCCCACAGAGAGGAGCTGCGCAGACAGTTTGAGGGACTACGATAGGGAGAAATGTCAGTGACACAGTATGAGATGAGATTTTCTGAGATGTCTCGGCATGCAGTTTGGTTGGTTCCGACGGACCGTGAGCGTATCCGGAGGTTTGTTGATGGTCTCCACTACCCTCTTCGTATTCTTATGACTATAGAGAGAGTGCTCAGTGCTACTTTTAAGGAGGTGGTGGATATAGCTCGAGATATTGAGTCGGTTCGTCGCCAGGATCGAGATGAGAGGGAGGCCAAGAGGCCTCGAGGTTCTGGTAGTCAAGTGGCGCTCCTTCGAGGGGCCAGTTTCAGCAGGGTCAGGGTCGTTCTTTTAGGCCCGCTCAGTCAGCTAGACCTGAGTATCGAGGTGGATCTTCTGGTCGTGGTTATTAGGGTTCTCAGCAGAGTCATCCATTTCTTAGCGCTCTTCTAATACAGAGTTCGTCTCGTGCTCCATCGGTTCAGGGTTCTTCCAGGCCGAGTGCATCAACTAGCCACTCTGCGCGCGAGGGGTTCCCTTCAGTCCCAGTTCCAGCACCTGGGAGTTTCTACGCGTGTGGTGAGTTCGGGCATATGCGGAGGGAGTGTCCTCGCCGTGCTGCTAGCTCATCTCAGTAGAGGGGTCAGCCCTCATCTTCTAGCCCAGTTTCTTCAGCACCCGCACTGCCAGCTAGGGGTGAGGGTCAGGCAGTCAGGGGTCACCCCAGAAGGGAAGGCCGATCGGGCAGTGGTCAGGCTCACTTTTATGCTCTTCAGGGTAGGACATATGCTATTGCCTCGGATGCTGTTATCACAGGTATTATTTTAGTCTGTCACAGGGATGCCTCAGTCTTATTTGATCCCTGTTCCACCTATTCCTATGTGTCTTCATATTTTGCTCATTATTTGGGTACGACCCGGGGGTGTCTTTCTTTACCTGTTTATGTATCTATCCCGGTGGGCGATACTATTGTTGTAAACTATGTATATCGGTCGTGTTTAGTGATTATTGGAGACCCGAGTTGATCTGTTGCTATTGAGCATGGTGGATTTTGATTTTATTCTGGGCATGGACTGGTTATCTCCATGTCATGCTATTCTGGACTGTTATGCTAAGACAGTCACTTTGGCTATACCAGGTGTTCCGGGGATCGAGTGGCGTGGCGTGGCGTGAATGACTATGTGCCTAGCAGGGTTATTTCTTTCCTAAAGGCCCATCGTATGGTTGGGAAAGGTTGTCTATCATATTTGGCTTTTGTGAGGGATGTTGGAGCTGAGACTCCTAGCATTGATTCAGTCCCAGTTGTGAGGGAGTTTCCCGATGTGTTTCCTGCAGACCTGCCGAGCATGCCACCGGATAGGGACATTGATTTTGGTATTGACCTGGTGCCGGGCACTCAACCCATTTCCATTCCTCCATATCGGATGGAACCAGCAGAGTTGAAAGAATTGAAAGATCAGCTTCAGGAACTCCTAGATAAGGGGTTCATTTGGCACCGTGGGGTGCACCGATTCTATTTGTGAAAAAGAAAGATGGCACAATGAGAATGTGCATTGACTATAGGCAATTGAACAAAGTGACAGTGAAAAACAGGTATCCCCTGCCTCGTATTGATGATTTATTTTGACCAGCTTCAGGGGGCAAAGGTATTCTCCAAGATTGATCTTTTCAGGCTATCACCAGTTGAAGATCAAGGATCCAGATATTATGAAGACTGCTTTCAGGACTAGGTATGGGCACTATGAGTTTCTTGTTATGTCCTTTGGGCTGACCAATGCCCCATCCGCATTTATTCATTTGATGAATAATGTATTTCAGCCATATCTAGATTCGTTCGTGATTGTTTTTATTGATGATATTCTGGTGTACTCGCGTATCCAGGAGGAGCACGCACAACATTTGCGAGTGGTATTACAGAGATTGAAGGAGGAGAAGCTTTATGCAAAGTTCTCCAAGTGTGAGTTTTGGCTTGGGTCAGTGGATTTCTTAGGACACGTGGTGTCTAGC
>MU703201.1:34398-52982 GCA_026770625.1 Nicotiana glauca
TTTCAGCAATTTCCATGTGCCTTTTCCGAAATAACTTTCATAGCCCTGTTTGTCAAGAGCTATACCTGATATTAGGTTTAGACGAAGATCTGGCACATGATGGACATCCTTCAATATCATTGCACTCCCGATATTTATTTGTATTTTGATATCACCAATTCCAACTATCTCACAGAAATAAGTGTTCCCCATCTTCACTACTCCAAAGTCTCCTGCTTTGTATGTTGTGAAGAAATCTTTTTGGGATGTGGCGTGATATGATGCTGCAGTATCTACCACCCATTCGTTTTCTTCTTGACTTGAGACGTGAAGGCATGTCTCTTCTTGGATGGAACAAATGGCTACCTCTCCGTAGGTAGTGACTAATGCATCTCCATCCTTCTGGTTCAACTGCTCCTTCTCCTTCTGCAATTTTCTGCAGTTCTTCTTTAAATGGCCCTTTATTCCACAGTGGTAGCACGCATATGATGACTTCCTACTATCTGTGGATTTTCCCCTACTCTTGCTTCTGCCTCTCCTCTTAACTTGACTTCTTTCTTGTTGTCTCCCTCTTTCTGTAATAAGGGCATGCGACTCACCATGATCGATGTCCTTTCTTCTGGCTTCTTCATTAAATAAGGCATCTTTAACCATAGACATGGTCAGATTTCCACTAGGAGCTGAATTACTGAGAGAGACTACCAGCGTCTCCCAGCTATCAGGAAGAGAACTAAGAAGTAGTAGGGCTTGCATCTCATCCCCAAGCGGCATGTCAACAGACGATAATTGATTTATCAAGCTCTGAAACTCACTGGTATGCTCAGCAACTGAAGTTCCGTGCTTTAACTTCAAATTTACCAAACGCCTCATCAATAAGGCTTTGTTCCTAGCGGTATTGGCTTGATACATACCTTCTAACTTCACCCAGAGGGCATACGCGTCCGTCTCTTGTGCAACATGATGAAAAACGCTATCGTCCATCCATTGTCGAATTTGACCGATAGTTTTTCTGTTTAATTTCTTCCACTCTACTTCTTTAGTAGAATCAGAGTTCTTACCCTTTGCTTCTATGGGATCAAACAAATCTTTACAACTGAGGAGATCTTCCATCCGAGGTCTCCACAATGTGTAATTTGTGGCAGTAAGCTTTATCATAGCTCTAGATGATGATGATTCTTCCATTATATCTTTAAAATGGCTTGGTCAAAATTTTGGAGCAGAATCTCACCAAACAGACCTCACCAACGCATCCAGAATGGTGAAAAATGGTAGGATCGACTCTTCTTGGGTCAAGATAGGGCCTCCAGAAAATTTTCAAAATTTACACCAAACTTTTGGGGTTAAATCGAAAATATACTGAACTTTTGGGGCAGATTTATAAATTTAGTAACTTCAGGGGTCAGAAATTTATGATGACTAGGCGCTGACTAGGCACTGACTAGATGATGATGTGGCACTGACTGGGCAATTACTGTTCATCTTCTTCTTCCTTGGACAGAAAAAAAATAGAGAATTTAAATTGCCATAACTTCTTCGTTTTAGCTTTGTTTTGCCTCCGGAAAATTGCGTTGGATTTGTATCGACGCAAGGAATCTAATGAAATGATCAAAACACACCGAAGATCACGTTTTTGAAAAATGTAAATCCGGGTTGAGATTTTCGTGTTTCGATATTTCTCGATGAACACAGAATCGAAGGCTCTGATACCACTTGTTGTGATTCTCTGATCAATATGAAGATTATTTGGGAGGAAAAACAACTCTATTTCACAAGAATAGAATTACAGAGAATTTACACCAAGAATTTCTCTCTACAAAAAAACCTCACCAAACTCTCTTTTTGTTCTCACAATCTCTTCCTGGATTGTATTTCAATCTCTCTGGATTGATTTATCTGTGTAAAACATAAGGCTCTATTTATAGCCTTAAAGAAGGTGGTTGTTGGTTGAATTCTTCATTCAACAATGGAGGCTTCAACAATGGTGGCTTCTAGAATGGGTTGGTGGCTTCAACAATGGTGGGCTTCTAGAATTGGTAGTTGGCAGCAGCTGAACTTATCAATTCTCCCCCTTCAGCTGTATTCCAACACAGCTACTATTTGAAAGTTATTCCAACTATGTCTCTGCACAGCTCTAACTTTTCTTGAGTGACCACCTTTGTTAACATGTCTGCTGGATTCTCCTTCGTATGGATCTTCACTAGTTTCAACAGTTGTTGATCCATCACCTCGCGTATCCAGTGATAGCGAATGTCGATGTGCTTTGTCCGAGAATAATACATTGAGTTTTTCCTTAAATCAGTTGCACTTTGACTATCACAATGTATCTTATACTCTGTTTGATTTATCCCTAGTTCTTGGAGAAACCGCTTTAGCCACAATATTTCTTTTCCAGCTTCCGCTACAGCAATATACTCTACTTCAGTTGTGGATAGTGCAACACACTTCTGAAATCTTGACTGTCATGACACAGCTCCCCCTGCAAAAGTATAAACATATCCTGAGGTTGATTTTCTTCCATCAGGATCTCCGGCCATATCTGAATCTGTATAGCCTTCCAAGACTGGATCAGCTCCCCCAAAACACAGACTTGATTTTGAAGTACCTAAGAATCCACTTAACTGCTTCCCAATGTTTCTTTCCAGGGTTAGAAAGAAAACAACTTACCACACCTACCGCATGTGCGATATCTGGCCTCGTGCAAACCATGGCATACATCAGACTTCCAAGTGCTGAAGAATATGGAGTTGTAGACGTCTCCTCAATCTCTTTCTTGGATGAGGGGCACCTACCGGTTTGGCATTACTCATATTGAACCGTTTGATCACCCGTTCAATATAATTTTCTTGAGATAGCCATAACTTCTTGTTTCTCCTATCTCGAATTATCTGCAATCCCAAAATATGCTGAGCTGGACCTAAGTCTTTCATTTCAAAGGACTTAGAGAGTTCTTTCTTCAACTGTCTAATTTTTGTTGCATCTTGTCCGACGATCAACATGTCGTCTACATAAAGTAGAAATACAACAAAATTGCCATCCGAAAATCTCTGAATGTAAAAACACTGATCTACATCAGTCCTTTTATATCCTTGACTTACCATTAATGAGTCAAACTTTTTGTACGACTGCCTCAGTGCTTGATTTAGGCCATATAAACTTTTCGCAAGCTTATAGACGAGGTTTTCTTTTCCTAAAATCTCAAAACCTTCCGGTTGCTCCATATAGATTTCTTCATTTAGATCACCATGAAGAAATGCTGTCTTGACATCCATTTGTTCAAGCTCCAAATTCAAACTGGCTACCAATCCAAGGATGATACGGATTAAAGTCAATTTCATAACTGGTGAAAATATTTCATCAAAGTCAATTCCCTTTTTCTGTAGGAATCCTTTGACTACTAACCGGGCTTTGTGCTTTACCACCTTTCCGCTGCCATCTTTCTTGAGCTTGAATACCCATTTACTCTTCAGTACCTTCTTTCCTTGTGGAAGTTTCACAATCTCATAAGTGTTGTTTTTCTGTAAAGAGTTCATCTCTTCGGTCATTGCTTGCAGCCATTTTTCTTTATCCTTATAAGATATAGCTTCATGGAAACTCTCTGGTTCTCCATCTTCAGAAAGTAGAATATACTTGGTTTCTGGGTATCGAGTTGATGGAATCTGACCTCGTTCAGATCGACGAGGTTGTTGATTATTAGCTTCAGGAGGTGTACCGTCATCATTCCCCTGTGATGGTTCTGTAGTTTCCTGAGGGGTTTGTGCCTCCCCTTGCCAAACATCCTCCTGCTCTGCTTCTGGTACTACTTCATGCTCCCCCATGCTATTTGTGTCAAACTGCAATGGTAGTGGATCTGGACCAACTTTTTGGGCACTGGAACCTCTTTCATAAGACATTGTGGGCTTTTCAATGTCTTCAATTGTCTAGTTTTCGTCGAATACAACATCCCTACTTATGATCACCGTCTTCTGTATTGGATCCCATAATCTATACCCAAATTCTTCATCTCCATAGCCTATGAAGATACATGGTATAGTTCTACTATTAAGATTCTTCCTGAGCTCCTTGGATACATGTGCATGTGCTAAATAACCGAATATCCTTAAGTGAGAATATGAGGGATTCTTACCAGACCATATTTTCTATGGAACCTCAAAATTCAATGGGGCTGATGGTGACCGGTTGATTAGGTAGCAGGTGGCGCGAACAGCTTCTCCCCAGAATGGCTTAGGCAGCTTTGCCATACTGATCACACTTCTGACTCTTTCCATAATTGTCCAGTTCATTCTCTTGGCGGCTACATTGTGTTGTGGGGGTGCGTGGGACCGTCGTCTCATGTCGAATCCCTTGTCTCTTGCAATAGGAATCGAACTCCTTGGAAGTATACTCGCCTCCATTATCTGAGCGAAGGCATTTTAATTTCTTTCCCGTTTCACGCTCTACCATGGCATGAAATATCTTGAAATAATCAAAAGCCTGGTCCTTTGTCTTTAAGAAGTACACCTACACCTTTCGAGAAGCATCATCAATGAAAGTCATAAAATACCTATTACCGCCAAGTGATTTCTCCTCCATGGGACCACAAATATCAGAGTGTACCAGACTGAGTAACTCTGATTTTCTGGTTGAAGAAAATGTAAAAGAGACTCTATGTTGCTTTCCAAATAAGCAATGATTACAAGGGTCTAAAGCAGCATTCTTGTCCATTCTGATAAGCTGCTTTTTCGTTAGAATTGATATCCCCTTTTCACTCATGTGACCGAGTCTCTGGTGCCACAGGTTTTGAAACGCCTCGTTTTCCATAACATTGAGGCTATCTGAACATACCTTCATATGAGTTTTATATAAATTGCCACAAATATGTCCTCGAGCGAGAATCATAACCACTTTCAGCAATTTCCATGTGCCTTTTCCGAAATAACTTTCATAGCCCTGTTTGTCAAGAGCTATACCTGATATTAGGTTTAGACGAAGATCTGGCACATGATGGACATCCTTCAATATCATTGCACTCCCGATATTTATTTGTATTTTGATATCACCAATTCCAACTATCTCACAGAAATAAGTGTTCCCCATCTTCACTACTCCAAAGTCTCCTGCTTTGTATGTTGTGAAGAAATCTTTTCGGGATGTGGCGTGATATGATGCTGCAGTATCTACCACCCATTCGTTTTCTTCTTGACTTGAGACGTGAAGGCATGTCTCTTCTTGGATGGAACAAATGGCTACCTCTCCGTAGGTAGTGACTAATGCATCTCCATCCTTCTAGTTCAACTGCTCCTTCTCCTTCTGCAATTTTCTGCAGTTCTTCTTTAAATGGCCCTTTATTCCACAGTGGTAGCACGCATATGATGACTTCCTACCATCTATGGATTTTCCCCTACTCTTGCTTCTGCCTCTCCTCTTAACTTGACTTCTTTCTTGTTGTCTCCCTCTTTCTGTAATAAGGGCATGCGACTCACCATGATCGATGTCCTTTCTTCTGGCTTCTTCATTAAATAAGGCATTTTTAACCATAGACATGGTCAGATTTCCACTAGGAGCTGAATTACTGAGAGAGACTACTAGCGTCTCCCAGCTATTAGGAAGAGAACTAAGAAGTAGTAGGGCTTGCATCTCATCCCCGAGCGGCATGTCAACAGACGATAATTGATTTATCAAGCTTTGAAACTCACTGGTATGCTCGACAACTGAAGTTCCGTGCTTTAACTTCAAATTTACCAAATGCCTCAACAAGGCTTTGTTCCTAGCGGTCCTGGCTTGATACATCCCTTCTAACTTCACCCAGAGGGCATACGCGTCTGTCTCTCGTGCAACATGATGAAAAATGCTATCGTCAATCCATTGTCGAATTTGATCGATAGTTTTTCTATTTAATTTCTTCCACTCTAATTCTTTGGTGGAATTAAAGTTCTTACCCTTTGCTTCTATGGGATCAAACAAATCTTTACAACTAAGGAGATCTTCCATCCGAGGTCTCCACAATGTGTAATTTGTGGCAGTAAGCTTTATCATAGTTCCAGATGATGAAGACTCTTCCATCATATCTTTAAAATGGCTTGGTCAAAATTTTGGAGCAAAATATCACCAAACAGACCTCACAAACGCGTCCAAAATGGTGAAAAATGGTAGGATTGACTCTTCTTGGGTCAAAATAGGGCCTCCAGAAAATTTTCAAAATTTACACCAAACTTTTGGGGATAAATCGAAAATATACTGCACTTTTGGGGCATATTTATAATTTTAGTAACTTCAGGAGTTATTTCATAAATTTTTAAAAATTTATGATGACTAGGCGCTGACTAGATGCAGATTGGATGATGATGTGGCACTGACTGGGCAATTACTATTCATCTTCTTCTTCAAGAAAAAAAAATAGAGAATTTAAATTGCCATAACTTCTTCGTTTTAGCTTTGTTTTGCCTCCGAAAAATTGTGTTGAATTCGTATCGACGCAAGGAATCTAATGAAATGATCAAAACACACCGAAGATCACGTTTTTGAAAAATATAAATCCGAGTTGAAATTTCCGTGTTTCGATATTTCTCGATGAACACAGAATCGAAGGCTCTGATACCACTTGTTGTGATTCTCTGATCAATATGAAGATTATTTGGGAGGAAAAACAACTCTATTTCACAAGAATAAAATTACATAGAATTTACATCAAGAATGTCTCTCTACAAAAAACCTCACCAAACTCTCTTTTTGTTCTCACAATCTCTTCCTGGATTGTATTTCAATCTCTCTGGATTGATTTATTTGTGTAAAACATAAGGCTCTATTTATAGCTTTAAAGAAGGTGGTTGGTTGTTGAATTTTTCATTCAACAATGGAGGCTTCAACAATGGTGGCTTCTAGAATGGGTCGTTGGCTTCAACAATGGTGGGCTTCTAGAATTGATAGTTGATAGCAGCTGAACTTATCAATAAGTACTCCAAAAATAACTGATATTAGATTCCATCTGGCATGCAATATAGCTGCGTAATGAAAATTATAAAAGAATAAGAGCTACCAACACAATTTAGGAACTGAACTTGAAAAGGTGTTAAAAAGTCATCAAGGCATAAAAAAAACCACCACTGCTTTTTCTTTTTCTTCCTTTTAGGTAAAGAACAACTACACAGAAAATACAAACACATGAAAAAGTGAAATTTTTCATCAAATGCGAAGAGTATAAGTTGCAAAGTCAGAATGCGACATTCAATCGAGGGAGCAGCTTCACTATAAATATTGAGAATGTGATGTTCTTGAATTAAATTGATGAAGCATCCCGCAAGCAAGGGACGCAATAGCAGAAGGCGGATTCCGAGTTTCGACTAATTCCGTTATTCAATCCCAAGGCAATGATCAAAGCAATTTTGTAGATTCAATGTCAAAATCAAATAACATAAATGTTGTATGAAAATAATTTTCACGTTTGAATCGAAATGCTTTCACCTTCTAGTAAAACATAATGTTTTCAATGTGAAAAAGAGGATATTTTCTTGTTTTTTAAAAGTTATGCACATTAACAGTGTAAACATTATTTACCCTAGTAGCTTAGTATAACATGTGGTAGTAGGATAATTATCATTTTAACAGGTTACTAATTAATCCTTATTATAAAGATTTACATGTAATTAACTTATAAGTGACTTGATAGTCTAAATATTATCTACACTGTCAGTGTATAGAATTTAACTCTTTCTAGAAAAGGAAATGAAATGTCAAAGGTATACCGTCCTTCAAGAATCCTGGGAATTCGCCTGATAGATTGTTGTGAGAAAGTACTAAAAGTTCCAAGACTCGCAAATTATTCACGGTTGGAGGAATACGTCCCTGAAAGTTGTTGCTATTCAAGTCTAATGCTTCAAGTTTAATACAAGTACCTAGAGTGATATTGTTAGAAAATTGAGTTTTGATGATCAATAAACGTGTTATATGCCGAGTCCCAGACCATGTGTGATGATCCAAAAAGTCATCACTTGTTTTAAAAGTAAATTATGCGTTTTGAAGCCTTAGAAACCTCTTTCTGCCTCACCTTGATTTGCATGTGCAGTCCAGGAACGTAGCTGGAAATCCTATATGTGAAAATTGGTCAATTTTGAGATTAAAATGAATTAAGTTGACTTCGGTCAATATTTTGGGTAAACGGACTCGGACCCGTGATTGGACGGTCCCGGAGGCTCCGTAGGAAAATATAGGACTTAGACGTGTGTCCGGAATCAAATTCCAAGGTCCCAAGCCCGAGAAATAAATTTTTAAAGAAAATTATTTTCTGAAATTATTTATGAGTTTTGGAAATGAAATATGATAAAAAAATTTGATGGTATCGGACCCGTATTTTGGTTCTGGCGCCCGGTACATGCCTTATATGTAATTTAAGATAAGTATGTAAAATTTAGTAAGAAACAGACTTGAAATAACGTGAATCAAATCGTTTTTGAGAAAATTGACAAATTTGAAGTTTTTAAGAAATTTCATAATTTTGATGCTAAATTTATAGTTGTTTATGTTATTTTAGTGATTTGAATGCACGAGCGAGTCCGTATGATATTTTTAGGTTGGTGTGCATGTTTGGTTTGGAGCCCCGTTTTGGATAGACCACTGAGTGGATTGTTGGACTTGAGGAATTGCAGGCTTCAGCTGTTTTAGTGCAGGCCTGCAGGCTTCGCATTTATGAAGCCTGGCTCGCAAATGCGAGGGCCACGTCGCAAATGCGAAAGTAGGCCAGACTAGCATCCCTTGCAATTGCGAGAAATCAAACGAAAATGCGATGCTTCCCCCTCTTAGCTAGTTGTCGCAAATGCGACATAGTGTTCACAATTCACAACTCGCAAATGCGAGAATTTGTTTGCAATTCCCAACATAGCAGAAGCCTGGGTTTGTAATTGCAAACCGTGTTCGCAATTCCCACATCTACAACCTCCAATTTTATTACTTAGCCGAAAATGTCCCATTTTTCACTATCTTTTAAAACCAAAACACTCTTGGGCGATATTTCAAAGACAACTCTTCTTCCAAATCGATTGTAAGTTAATTCTAACTAGTTTTCTTTAATCCTTAACATCTTTTAATATGATTTCAACTCAAAATCAATGATTTTCATGGGAAGAATTGGGTGTTTTGTTTAGAACCTTGGTTTTTCAAAAATTGGGGATTTGGACCTCGATTTGAGGTCCGATTTTAAAACAAATTATATATTTGGATTCGTGGGGGAAAGGATAATCGGGTTTTGGTTCGACCCTCAGGTTTTGACCATGTGGGCCTGGGGGCAATTTTTTACTTTTTGGATAAAACTTTGGAAAATTTATTTTCATGCATTGGAATCGATTCATTTAGCGTTTATTAATGTAATTAAGTAGCTTGTGACTAGATACGAGCGAATTGGAGGTGAAATCAAGGGTTAAAGCGATAGTTAAGACGTAAATTGTGTTCGTCGCATCGAGGTAAGTATTTGGTCTAACCTTAGCTTAAGTGATTAGGAGTCGAGTCTTATTTGTTACGTGTTAATTGAGGAGTACGATGTATAGGCACGGTGACGAGTATCTATACGACACCATCATGCATGCCCGTGAGTCTTGTACTGTAATTGTTATGCCTCCGTTGTGGTTTATTACGCTTCATATGAGGATTATTATTGCTCCCTTACTGGGATGTTATTATTATTATTGTTCTCTTTCCGGGATGTTACTATCATTATAGTTTCCTTGCCGGGATGTTATTATCATTATTGTTCCCTTGCCGGGTTGTTTGTGCTAATAATATTGTTTTCTTACCGGGATTCTTTTGATTAGGGTTGATAAAAGAAATGGGAGCGGATTGCACGCCTGCAACGGTAATAAGTGAAATGGGAGCAGGTTGCATGTCTGCAACATTAATATGTGAAATGGGAGCGGGTTGCACACTAGCAACGGTATATGTGAAATGGGAGTGGATTGCACGCCTACAACGGTAATATATAAAATGGGAGTGGGTTGCACGCCTGCAACAGTGATATGTAAAATGGGAGCGGGTTGCACGCCTCAACAATAATGTGTGTCTTGGGCATGCATGTATAGATAGAGGCGTTAGGGGGTTGTTAAATTATCTAGGATGAGTCGTTGGTTGGTATTGGTTGTGGGATGAAGGATTACCACAATAGGACTTTGTAGTGTAATTTGTATACTAGTGTGTGATGAAATGCCTAAATGAGCAGAACCTATGAGCAACTTTTGAACTATGGCTTGATTTTTATTATGTCTCTATAAATTGAAATAGCCAGGAGTTTTGAAATATTATAGTAACTATAAGTAAAAGCTCAAACAAGGTAAGTTGGCTAAACTCCTCTGTTAGAATTGAATTCCACGGATTTTGTGTAAACTCCAAGTATGGTTTTGTTCAAGTTCCTATTCCTAGAATTCTGAATTGCTTCTACTGATTGATTTACGTAATCGATTATGTACCCAAGTTCTATTCCAATTACCTCTATTATATCACTCTCATTTGAAAGAATGTTTCAAGTATGGTTAATGTATCCAATGCTTATGATTTTAATTCATGCTTTTATTGAATATCATTATGCTCTCCTTTGGGAAGAAGATTCAATGCGTTTAAGACTCCTATCGCTCATGCATTTAAAGTCATAATTTTTAAATTTTTTCTATGTTGATGACCTATGATTATCATTAAAAGTGAAAGAATAAGAATATGAAGTAATTTAAATACGACCATCATGCCAAGAATAATGATTTACGTGTATAGACAAGAGTGCCAGTGAAGTGAAAGAGATTGAAAAAGGTTATAAAATGGATTGTAACTCTTTTATATAAATATTTTTGGGTGTATCATTAGATCACTGAGGAATGGTGGGTTAAAATAATCTGAACCCGAAACTACACGTGTCGGTATAGGTGTAATTGAGGGATAAATTTCTGTGTTTATGTGTTGAGATTATTCTATTTAAATTGGCAGGAGATAATAGCTAGAAAAGGACCATGTCGACCAACATGACATTATGGTGATACGGCTTAGCCGATCGGGCAGTGATCAGATATCATGCCGTGCATATGGTGGCGGTGTTATGTTTCTATGTACACCCACACACACTGGGGTGAGATGGCTTAGGCAAATTAGAATTGGTTCCTGGTCCTGGTCAGAGACCACTGTGCTCGCGCCGACGGTCCAACAAAAAGGCGAAGTAGTGGTATCTTTCTTTCCATTACGAACAACACGCTTCGCCTGCTCCCTCCCCGTGTCCACTAGCGCTCTTGTCCAAAGCGAAGAGAAGTGATCGAGCAGAGATCGATCCCCATGTCATAAGCATGGTGGTGTATCGGTACTGAATATTTCCCAACCTTAAAACATTAATATTTACTTGCAGATTTACCTTTCTTTTAACTTGGAATTTTAATATTACTTGAGTTTCTTATTGATTCCACGTTTCTCTCCTTTTTGTTGGTACTCTTTTTTATGAGCGGATATTTTGATTTACATGCTAGTACTATTTTATATGTACTATCGTCCCCTTTACCAGGGCCACTGCATCTTTATTAGTTGTAGGTGGTTCCTCAGTAGGTGACAGTGATTATTGATAGCATCATACCTTCTTCTCAGCGAATTTTTCTGAGCCCTATTCTATACTGGGGTTCATGTGTTTTATTATCTTCATGCACATTTACTTTTGAGGTATAGTCGAGACCTTGTCACCAACACTCCTATAGGGTACTCATGTTCTCTTAGAGGCTCTATATTTATGTTGTGGGTTGTATTTTAATTGGAAAAAATAAACTAGAAATGTTGTAATTGTCACACATGTTTCCACTTTTAAACTACGAAACTTCTAATATTTTTGGAAGTCGTAAAGGAAGTTTCTATAAGTAATGAAATTGGTGTTGTACATGTTATTCTCTCATTGTTTAAACCTTGATATTCATCCTTGCATTATTTATGGGTAAGTTTGGGTTGAAGGAACCAAGAAGGCATACTTGACTGGGATATCTCGATTGAGCACCAATCGCGCTCTCTGAGGTCAGTGTGTGACAAGCTTGGTATCAGAGCCAAAAGTTTTAAAAATATCCTAGGATGTCTCAGAGCTGGGTCTAGTAGAGTCATTCTTATCGGTGAGTTATCAATCACATCTATAATTAGAAGGCTACTTGGTCATTTAGGAATATCACTTTTTTTGTTATTCTAAGTCATGCAATAGATCTTGGTTATAAGACTGTCCCCTTTAACTCGCACGTTGTTCTAATTTTCAGCACATGGCACCAAAAAAGAAAGAAAGGAGTGGCCAAAGGGCCAATGCCACCCCATGAGTGGTTGATGATACTATACCAGATATTGCGGGTGAGCACCCGAGGGGTGGAGATATCCCTCCAACCATAACACCGCTTAATTCTACTACTCCCGCTAAGAATGCATCAATTACTTTTCCTACCGAGAATGAACCGATTCCTCCTTCAACTAATATTCTAATCCTACCACATGCCTCAACTTCCAGTTGTAGTGTTTCCAATGTGGACCTTAGGGGAGCTACACAAATGTTGAGTAAGATAGTGGCTTCCCAAGCCCAGAGATTCAATGCGACACCTACTTTATCTATCCCGCAAGGGGATTCGGCTGGTTCCAGTGTGAAAAGATTTCTTCAATTGGATCCTCTAGTATTGAAGGTTACTAAGCTCGAGGAGTACCCCCATGCATTTATTGATGAGATGCACAAGACCCTTTGTGTGATGCGTTCCATTAAGACGGAAGCAGTGGAGTTGGCCTCCTACTTCCTTAAAGAGGTGGCATACTCATGGTTTGAGTTGTGGGAGGATTCCCGTAAGGAGGGGAATCCTTTGTCAAAGTGGAGTGAGTTTGCGAATACTTTCATTGATCATTTATTGCCTATCGAGACTAGGGCAACCTGTGCCACCGAGTTTGAGAAGTTGAAGAAAGGTAGTATAAGTTTATGAGACTACCACATAATGTTTGCAGATTTTTCCAAGGATGCTTCTTACATGATGCCCGCTATGGAGGCTAGGGTTCGTAGATTTGTGTAGGGCCTTATTCCTTTGGTTAAAAATGAGGCCACTACAGCCGCCTTGAACTCTTATGAATTATGGGAAGATGGTAGCGTTTGCTCAAGCCATGAAGGCCTGAAAATTGAAGAACATAATGGAGTGAGAGGGCAACAAGAAGGCCCGGTCATCGAGCAACTTTGGCATTTCTTCCAATGGTGGTAGTGGTGGTAGGTTAGTATTTAGGGGAGGGTCATCGGGCCTTCACAATCCTTTGCTCAATCTTCAGTCAGTGCATCGCCATCAGGGCCAACTCAACAATAATGGAGTTGTTTCAGGCCCGTTCAGGGCAACAAGGGATCTTATTAGTTGGGTCAGTTTGGCGGGAGATTTCAGCCGCATCGGAGGTCCTATGCCCTAGGTATGGGAAAATGCACTCAGGGGTCTACTATATGGACCTACCCATATGCTATGGTTATTGTATTAGAGGTCATATTTAGAGAAATTGTCATTCATCTCGCCAGAATATTGGTAGGGGTATGGCCCAGCCATCTAGTTCTGCAATTACTATATCCACGACACCTCCTTCAGCTTGAGGTACGCTAGCACCCGCAGGACGTGGTGCAGCTAGGAGTGGTGCACAGAGTTTGGAAGGGCCCAATAGATTCTATGCTATAAGGGGTCGCTATATTTTAAAGGGTTCTCCAGATGTTGTCACACGTATAATGACTCTCCAATTTGATGATGTGTATACTTTAATAATACTGGTTCCACCTTGTCATATATCACTCTTTATATTGCTATGGAATTTAAGATAGAACCGAAATAGCTCCATAAGCTATTCTCTATATCTACTCTAGTCGGAGAGTCTATCATAGCCACGGGGGTTTATATGGATTTAGAATCACAGTACAAGGTCGAGACACCACAACCAATCTCATTTAGTTGGTGATGGTGGATTTTGAAATGATAATAGGGATGGACTGACTTCACTCAAGTTATGCCAAGCTTGATTGCAGAACCAGAACCGCTAGGTTTGAATTTCTAAACGAGCTAGTCATTGAGTGGAAGGGGGATGATTTTATACCAAAGGGTAGGTTTATTTCTTACCTTAAGGCTGAGAAGATGATCAACAAAGGGTGTGTTTAGCACTTGGTCTGATTCATGAACACTAAGGCTGAGTCAGCGACACTTGATTCTGTTCCAGTTGTGAATGAATTTCCAGAGGTCTTTCCGTATGAGCTTCCAGTGATCCCACCAGATAAGGAGATTGATTTAGGATCGAAGTGATGCCACGTACGTAGCCTATATCTATTGCACCCTACAAAATGGCTCCGACAAAAATAAAGGAACTAAAGGAGAAGTTGAAGGATCTTCTAGAGAAGGGTTTCATATGGCCGAGTGTATCGCTTTGGGGCACACCGATTCTCTTTGTGAGAAAGAAAGATGGGTCACTGAGAATATGTATTGACTATCTATAACTCAACAAGGTCACAATGAAAAACAAGTACCTACTACCGAGGATATATGACTTGTTTGATCGGTTGCAAGGTGCTAAGTGCTTTTCCAAGATTTACTTAAGATCGGGGTATCGCCAATTGAAGATCAGGGAGCGGGATATTCCAAAACCAGTTTTCCAAACTCGATATGGGCACTTTGAATTTCTATTAATGTCTTTTGGGGCTAACAAATGCACCGGTAGCTTTCATGGATCTTCTGAATTGAGTATTCAAGCCTTTCCCCAACTCTTTTATGATAGTGTTCATTGACGACATCTTTGTGTACTTCGTGAAGTTGGGAGGACCATGTCAATAATCTTAGGGCAGTTCTGCAAACTCTAAACCAATACAAATTGTATGCAAAGTTTTAGAAATGTGAATTTTGTCTTGATTCTGTCACCTTCTTGGGTCGTGTCGGCTCCAGTGAGGGGATTAAGGTTGATCCTCAGAAAATTGTCGTTGTGAAGAATTGGCCTATATCTACAACTCTGATAGAGATTCGTAGTTTCTTGATGTTAGCTGGTACTACAGAAGGTTCATGGAGGGGTTTCCTTCTCTTGCCTCACCATTAACTAAAATCGACACAGAAGGCAACTAAATTCTAGTGGCCAGATTCTTGTGCAAAGAGTTTTCTAGAGTTGAAACCAAGGTTGACTATGGCACCGGTATTGACATTACTAGAGGGTTATATGGGTTCGATGTGTATTATGATGATTCAAGAGTTGGACCTGGGTGTGTGTTAATGAAACATGGCAAGTTGATTGCTTATGCTTACATGCAACTCAAGAACCATGAAAGAAATTATTCAACACATAACTTAGAACTTGTAGTGGTGGAGTTTGCATCGAATATTTGGTGTCATTATTTGTATGGGGTCCACGCAGACATATTCACTCACCATAAGGGTCTTCAATATATCTGCAAGCAGAAGGAGTTGAATCTAAGACAAAGAATATGACTCAGTAGAACGATAAAACAAGACCTAAGATCGGGGTGCAGTCATGTCCCCTAGTGGAATTTCCTTCCAGCATTTTTCAAACAATGCAACTTGTTCAAGCTCTTTCTCTATGGATTTTGTTACATCCGTCTCTTTCGGTACTTGGAAATATCTTGGTACCTGATAACATTGCGACGCTTATCCCTCTTGGTCAACTTCACTTGACGGGAGCAAGCGCCGATTCCTATAATTATTATGTCGCATGCTCTTTCCCTTTGCTACTGAAGATTAAAATTGCATTCATCTCCCTTGCTGTCGGTTGGTCGCCTCTTATCTGCTTGGTTTCTATGGGTGTCAGGAATTTAACAACTAATGACACATTGATGGTATAGATCTCATCTCGTGTAACCACAATCTTCCCATAATAATATTATATCCCATATCATCGTCCACCACTTCGGAAAGAGTTTTCATCACTCCTTCAATGCTCATGGGCAGCAAGATCTCTCCTCGGGTCATCATACTTGTGAGGTTGAATCTGGCGAGAAGTTTTGTGGTCGAAATGATGCTTCCTATGAGTTTCGATTGTTCCAATACTCTCCATTGTATGATGTTGGCCTAACTCCATGGATCTACTAGAACACGCTTGATTTTAAAATCTAATACATTTAAGGAAATTACCACGACGTCATTATGCGGTTGAAACAATCCATCTGCATCCTCCTCCTTAAAAGTGATGCCGTCTTCTGCAACTTCCCAGAGCCTCTTGCTATGGGTTATTGATACCTTTGTCTTTTTTATGACGAGAAGGTGACCCCGTTGATCTCGTTCTCCCCCAAGATCATGTTGAACATTTAGTGTGGGGGATATTCTCCTGCTTTTTAGGGTTATGTGTTATCACAGTTGCGACTGTAATTGTTCTTAGCCCGATCATTTTAGAATTCTCTAAGATGCCCATTATTCAATACTGTCGCCACTTCTTCTTGTGGATATCAGTAGTTCCCAGTCTGATGGCCATTCATACCGTGGTATTTACACCACAAGTGGGGATCCCTCTAGCTGGGATTGGATTTGATCAGCTTCGGGAACCGTACTTCTTTAATGTTTCTCATAGCTGATATCAACTCCACTACACTGATGTTGAAATTGTATTCTGATAGCCTGGGGTAGGAAGGATCCAAAATACCTGACGCTTCTTTGTCCTTTAATGATCTATTATTCCGGCCGCGATTAGTTCTTCTATTGGTAGCGAACCTATTTGCTGACTGAATCCTCTGCCGCGTCCTTCGGTCCATTCCTAGGGAAAAAAACGGTTCCTTGAAGATCGTTTATCTGTGTCAAAATTGTCTTTTGATTCTTATTTATTATTCTCTCGTCCTTTTGCCGATGACGGGCAGCCAACCTGATCATCTTCAATCCTTATCTTTGACTCGTACTGATTGTGGACATCCTCCCAAGTTATCGCTTGGAATTCAAGCAAACTTTCCTTCAATTTCTGAGAAGTATCTGAACTTATCGAATTCATCCCCAAAGTGAATGCTTTAGTCACCTATTCGTCCAGAACAACCTGGAGTAATATCCTCTCCTTTTGGAATCGACTGACAAACTCCCGCAGTAACTCAGATTCTCCTTGTGCAATTTTGAATATGTCGGCCTTTCAGGCTTGCACGTTTTTGGCTCCAGTATGAGCCTTAATAAAAGAGTCTACGATCATCTCAAAGGAATTATGGAGTGCTCGGGTAACAACGAATACCACGTCAAGGCTCCCCTCTTGAGACTCTCTCTAAATTTCTTCATAAAAATGGATTCAATCTCGTGGGGAGCTAAATCATTCCCCTTCACCGCGTTATATAGGTGGTAATATTCTCCTAAGGGTCTGAAGTTCCATCATACTTTGGCATATTGGGCATTTGAAGCTTCTTCGAGATTAATTTTGGTGTCGCGCTAGGTTTGTACGGTAGCTGAGTATACTTCTTTGAGTTCAATCATTTCAACACCGGTGGTGCCCCGGAGATTTTGTCTATGCAAGCATTTACTTCTCTCATAAACTGTAAGAGTTTGATCTAAAAGGGATCATTCTCTTTGTTAGGGCTATCAAAGCCAACCTCGCTTCTCGAGGTGTATTTATCGACACTCTGTGTTACGTTGTTTGATTCGCGGAAGCATCAGGAGGAAATGGGCCTCGTCTATTCCCATTATTGGAAACCCTCGATAACGCCTGCTTCAACTCCATCATAACCTTATCCTACCATGTAAGGTGCCCTAAAATAATCATTTGTTGCTCTTGTAGGACCCTTAACGCATAAACAACATGCTTTTCTTCAGCATCTTCGGGAGTCCTCTCCTGAACATCTCGTGGGTACCGCCTATCATGGACTGGCGAGACATCGTCCCTAGTAGCTGAGACCCCAAATTCCGTGTCGAGAAATTCTGGTACCAAGGGACTACCTGGTGATTTGGAAACTAGAGGTTCATGTACTATTGGTACTTCAGAGTTACAGAATTCAATATTAACTCTACAAGGAACTTTTTTGAAAAGATCAAGGAAAAAAATGAACGTATCAACCGAATTCTGGGAGTTTCTACCTGTCATCAAATGAATAGACATGGATAAAAATCTTAACAACGTTGGAAGCAAAGTGCTACCCTACTGCCATTTCAAAGAAGATCAAAATTCCAGATATTCTAAAATATGATGGAACATTTGGTTCTCAATAATGTCATAACCTACACTACTAGAATTAAAGGTAACGAACTGACAAAACTAGAAATTAAATTAGTGCTCGTAAAGATGTACGGAAAGATACTTACGGAGGGTGCATTAACCTGGTGTCCTCTTTTAGATCATAACTCAATTATTTCACTTGTAAAGTTTGTAGATGCCTTTGTCAAGGCACACACTGGGTCTTGGAAGGTGGAGAAGCAAATATAAGATATATTCAAGATCTAATAGTAAGGCACAGAAATACAAATTCGTAGACTGCTTCCAAAGGGAGAGAATGTCATTTCCTCTTATCTTGGACAACTAGGCTGCAGTAGCCTTTGCAAAGAACCCGAATGAAAGAAGTTCAAAAGCTACAGGGAGATTTTTTTTGGTTTAAATAATCCACTAGGCTGAGCGCCTAGGGCTAGTTTTTATATATCTAAATAACAAAATAAAACAGAGTCGATGTTGTCTTACTAGGCGTAAGACCATAAAATTTGTAA
>MU703202.1:0-13060 GCA_026770625.1 Nicotiana glauca
CATGACACATCATTGAAATCAGCATAAAATGGACTGTACAAGAAAGAAAAGAAAGACAAAATAGAAGCTATCAGGGAGAGAAAGAAATTGCATTTCATTGAAATTTGTCAGATAACAAGGTTTAATTAGAAATCTGAATTACAACCTTGAAAATAATCCAGATTTAATACTCAAAAAGAAAATCAAAAACTAACTACCGCAACTCCTTCCGAGTTGGAAGAGGAGTAGCTTCCCAGTTATTAAGATTGNAGGTATCACTATTGCTGAGTGCCATTTAGTACTAGAACGGATGAAAGAACGGGAAAGGCGAGGGATAGGTTTAGGGAGGGTCCACACTTTCTTCTTCAACTTTCTGGCTCGCGTTACATCAGCAGCGGTGTGTTTAAATCCTAGTCCAAAAGTATCAATATTACCAGGAAGAGACACTAGTTGTATAATGCCTTGTAGTGAAGCTCCCAAACCCTTTCCGGGTAGAAATCCATTCCTCAGCATTTTTGTTGCCACCATAACAGATACGGTAGCCACCTTAGGCATAGGGACATGCTCCCCTTCTGGGACTTTGGCAACTGGTACAGTATCCACAACTTGGTACACCCACGGGCCCTTATCATCTTCAACTTCCTCAAAGGGTGTAATGGCATTGCAAGAATTGTCTTCACCGTAGACCACGATTTCCTGACGATCCCATTCAAATTTAACCATCTGGTGTACCGTAGATGGCACAGCTTTTGCAGCGTGGATCCACGGTCGACCCAATAAAAGATTATAAGATATCGCAACATCAAGCACTTGGAACTCCATCGTGAATTCCACAGGCCCTATTGTAAGTTCCAGGACAATATCTCCCACTGTATTCTTCCCTCCACCATCGAATCCCCGTACACAGATACTGTTTTTATGAATTCTTTCATTGTCAACCTTTAACTTCTCCAGAGTAGACAGAGGGCAAATATTGGCACTAGATCCATTATCAATTAACACCCGGGTCACCACGGAATCCTCGCATTTTACTGTGAGATACAGGGCTCTATTGTGTTCAGTTCCATCTATCGGCAATTCATCATCGGAGAATGTTACCCTGTTAACCTCAAAAATTTTGTTTGCAATCTTCTCGAGGTGATTCATAGTACTCTTCTCTGGCACATGTGCTTCATTTAATATCTTCATTAACTCCCGGCGATGTTCATCCGAATAGATCAGTAAAGACAATACTGAGATCTGCGCAGGCGTTTTCCTTAATTGTTCCACGATTGAATAATCCTGTACCTTCATTTTTCTCAGAAATTCTTCAGCTTCCTCCTCGGTGACAGCTTTTTTCACCGGTGCTGGATTGTCCCTAGCCGTTTTAGCTTTTCTTAATTCCTCAGGGGCAAAACACCTCCCTGATCTTGTCAAACCATGAGTTTCACATATTTCATCTTTGAGTTCTTTTCCTCGGTACATAACTGTCACTCTATTATAGTTCCATGGGACAGCCTTTGCATCTACGATAGGTAACTGAGTTACCGGTTTAATGATGACCGGTTCTGCTTGAGCACCCTTCACAACCAACACGGGCTTAACAATTGCCCCTGGTATTATCACTTTCACAGGTTTTGGTTTAACTATCAACACTAGCTCATTAACCACTTGTTCTGTTGCAACCACTGTTTTCCCACCATTTGATTTCTCATCTGCTTTACTTTCACTTGCCTTGATCATCAACACCGTCTGAGATAGCTTCTTATACTCTCCCCTCTGTACCAACTCAATCATGTGAGCCTCATGATGAGTCAGTAAGGGATTCTGCGTAATATTAGGAGTTTCAGGAGCTTGCACTTCAATTCTCCTAGTGTCAATGAGTTCTTGAATAACATTCTTCAAGTGCCAACATTTCTCCGTATCATGCCCCGTAGCTCCTGAGCAATATTCGCAACTGACAGAATGGTTTAGGTTCCTTGGTGGTGGGTTTGGATTTTTTGCTCAATGGGGTTTAATACTCCAAGCTGCCGCAGCCTGTGTAATAAGCTAGTGTAGGATTCTCCTAACGGAGTGAAAGTCTTTTTCTTCTGTAATCTATCATTTCTAGCAGCAGGGTTTGGGCGAAAACCAGTTCCACCAGGATTTCTGTATGTTTTGGGAAGTGGGTATGCATTTTGGGTATGGTAGGTGTTATGAGGAGTGGGTGCACGCCATGGTGCTTGTGGTTGAGGGTAAGTTTGGGCGTGGTGGACTGAAAAATGGGGAATGGGAGGTGGATAATAATATTGTGGTGGGCCATATGGTGTATGTGGGTAAGGTTGGTGATGTGGACGGGGTTGATGATAGTAAGGAGAAGGACCCCTGGACCATGTCCTACCTTCCACCACAGCTACTTCTTCTTTCTTTTTCTTTCCCAGAACCCCTCCAGTGCCAGTCTGGATGGCTTGGGTTGTCGCCTTTATTGCTGAGTAGCTCATGATCTTATTAGACTTTAAGCCCTCTTCTACCATACTTCCCATCTTGACAACTTTATTGAATGTTTTGCCGATGGCTGACACTAAATGGCCGTAATAGGTGGGCTCTAGAGCTTGCAAAAAATAATCCACCATCTCACCCTCTTTCATAGGTGGATCGACCCTCGCGGCCTGCTCTCTCTATCTGAATCCATATTCCCTAAAGCTCTCCCCAGGCTTCTTTTCAATCTTTGTCAAGGAGAGTCGGTCAGGAACAATCTCCAAATTATACTGGAAGTGATTTGCAAAGGACGGGGCTAAGTCATCCCAGGTATACCAACGGGTGTGATCCTGCCTAGTGCACCACTCGAAGGCTGATCCACTGAGGCTCTGGCTGAAATATGCCATTAGCAATTCATCTTTTCCTCCAGCACCCCTCATTTTGCTACAAAACCCCCTCAAATAGGCCATGGGGTCTCCATGCCCATCATAAAGATCAAACTTTGGCAATTTAAAACCCACAGACAATTGGACTTCTGGAAACAGGAACAGGTCTTTATAAGACACACTTACTTGCCCCCCGAGACCTTGCATGTTTTGAAACGATTGTTCCAGACTTTTTACTTTGCAAATCATTTCCTTATGTTCGGGGTTCTTGGGTGGTTTCTCTTCTTCAGATATATCAATGAGAGGAGTGTAAGGGTACTGCTCATGAGGTCTAAAAGTGGGTTCAGGTGGATAGTAATGGTTTTCTTGAGTATGGAAAAGAGGTTCACTTGAAGATTTATGTAACATGGCGGGTGGAGGAGCCACATACACAGGAGCAANTTGGATATGTAGGGTAGACCGGGGAGGAATTTACGGTAGGAGGGTCCGGTGTTTGAACTGGTGGAGGAATATAGACGGGATTGGCAGGATATATGGGTAAGGGTTGTCCTTTCGCCGGGTCAACAATTGTAGCTTCAATCTCTTGGCTAATCATTTTCGACATATATTTGGAACGGGTATTGTATGGATGAGTTGCCAGAATGTCAGCTAACTAAAACCACTTGTCTGGACTCAACAACAACAATGTTTATTAGTGGTTAGGGCATTATCAATCAATAATCGCACATTGGGAGCACAGATGCACTTAAACAATTTTGCTCGGCCACATGCGTCATCCCGGTTTTCTCAATTATGGCTTTTCTCTATTTCTTGCCTTTTTCTTTGCTTTGCCAATTCTTTTGTTACGACTTTTCCCTCTTTCTTTCCTTTCTTCCTTTTTCATTTTCATTTTTCTTTTGTTTTTCAATATTCTTTTGACTCGTATTTATATTTCATATATTCATATGATTATTATCGTTCCTATAAAATTGCCTATTGCAAATGTGTTTAGATGAAATCAAAAACAAAAATACAAATACAATTTTTGGGAATTTTCAAATTTATTATTGGCCAACATATCCATTACAACGACAAACTCTAAATGACAAACCTAACTATGAACTTCTTAACAACTATTTGAAATGAAATGCAGACTGATTAAAAATGAAAATACAGACCCAAATGACTGACACAATGAAGTACTGACTCAAAAATATATTAAAGCTCCCGATGCCTGCGAGACATCGTTCGGTCTCGCCGCGGGCCTATATGCAAGTCCCTCTTGGAGTCTGTCTAGGTCGCCCATTATCTTTTTCACGAATATCATCACTGAGGAAAAAAATGTAGTTTGGGTCATGTTCTCACATATTTGGCACGTCCGATTGATGTAATGAGCAATATCGAGGATTCTTTCTCTAATTATCCCTTTTCCTGAAGCAACCGCCCAATCTGTTCAGTCCTAGCCTCCAAAGTTTGCTGATTTTTCTCCTGAAGTTGTTGCAGATCCATCTCTAATTCTGCTAAAGTTGTATAACAATGCTCCCTTTTAACACTGAACTCCTTTGCTTGTTTGCTCATTTTGACCTCTGCAGTAATGACCTTTTTCCTCAATCTGGCGACCTAATTATCATGCTCTTCTTTTAGATGTTGGATCATACGAGCTCGTTCCTCTGCATTTTTAGCCAACTATCTTCGAACCCTAACTAGTTTTTTTCTGCTTTGTTAAGGTCGAAGCTGTAGTCATTCACTTTTTGCCCAAATTGTCTATCAGTTTTGCATCTCGGGCATTTCTGACAGGGATTTCAGCTGCTATCTTCATTTTCTGAATTTGAGCTCGTAATGCCTCATTCTCTTTGACCAATTGCTTTTTCTTACCCTCATCGGCTGCTATTTGTACACTGTTTTCAAACTTGAGGTCTTGGACCTGTTTTTCCAACATGCTGATCTTTGCCCTGTACTCATTTTCTTTGGCTAACCAAACCCACTACTCTTGTGATGACTCAGCAAACTCCTGGAGGTGAGGCCTTTTGCCGGCCTTCCGAATGCAACATCCCTTCTATACCAAGCCTGATAGTCAGGTGATACTTCTCCTTTAGCTCGATCACGGACACAAGTATTTGCTGCCAAATATTGACATTCGCTCCAGATCTGGCGGACCAATGCTTCAGGAAACTGGCCATCGGGGCCAATCTCGACCACTTGCAAACTAAGATCATCATCATTGGGTACTATCTGGCATCTTCCAAGTTGTCTCAACACACGATAAGGGGCGGAAGGCTGAATGCTTTTAAGTCCCATCAAAAGGAAATGTGGCCTAGCTGCCGGCATATATATGATTTCATCAATGGGTAACCATCCAAATGTCCACTCAATTTGACTAGTAGTGAGGGACCGAAAATATGTTGTCCAACCCGTGAATCCCTCTGGCAATTGGACCCCTTTAATCCTTGTGTGAAACTCTTCTATGCACGTTTTTTCTAGAGACCCGTAGCTCAAGAATTGAGAACGATGACACAGATGCTCAATCATCCACATTTGTATCAATAAACTGCACCCCTCAAAGAAAGTTTCCCCAGTCTTGCAAGTCGTAAGAGCACGGAAAATATCAGCCAATATCATAGGTGCAAGAGTACTTTGGGCTTGGGTAATTAACATGCTAACAACCCCAACAATCTTTATATCAATGTTCGCGTCCTTTCTCGGAAATACCAAAAGTCCCAGAAAAACTACCATAAAGGCGAAACATCGATGCTCTTCCCATTTCTGGCGATTTCCTTTACTACATATCTTGCTTTCTGGGTTGTTGAACCCCCCGATATGGCCATAGCGATGATATATGAAATTTAGAGTACAGAAACCATTTGCCAAATCTGTGTTATGGACGGTTCTGATTATCTTCAAAGAGTCTAAAAATCTGTGCACAACTACAATTCTCGGTGCAACCAAATACGTATGCCTTAAAGGAACCTCATCTTTTTCAATGTAGCTGGCTATTTCCTCTAATGTCGGGGTAAGTTCGAAGTCCGAAAATTGGAACACATTATGCGCTGGGTCCCAACATGTAATTAATGCTTTGACAATATCTCCCTGAGGCACAATATCTAGCAAACCGGTGAGACCTTTCAAATATTTCTTAACTTCATCTTGCCCTTCACTTCCTAGATCATTCCACCACAGATGTAACTCCAAAGGGATCTTATGCAAAAATGATTCATTTTGAGTCGTGCTCATCCTGCACATTTATTAAGGTGATTTAATCATTTATTTATGACCTAAAAGAAAAGCACTATATATATATTTTGTTTTTCAATTCTAATTTTTACAAGTAAAAAAAACTACTTTGCCGGCCTTTCAGCACTTCCAAGAGAAGATTTTAAGGCTGTGTTCGCTAAACGTTAGGAAATGATTCAAAGTGTCCATTTTCAAAAACAACCTTCCGGCGCCCTTTTGGGACATTTGACTATTTTGACAAAACGACATCACTTAATTTATTTATGACAAAATAAAATGGATATTTTTTTGGCTATTTTTTTTTAAAAAAAGCTGTGGTTGGACCCGTCAAGGGTTGCCTACGTATCTCACACGTGGTGAGAATCAAACCAGCGTAGTTCGGGCTGATTGGCCAAAATTAAAACTGTTTTTGACCAACAATTACTTTCTATTTTTCAAATATTTCTTTTTTTTCATTTTTTATTCATTTTTCTTTTCAAAAATCCGGCAGCATTTCGGTACTATTTGGGCATTGGTTTTTCTAAAACTAAGCAATTACTACTATTTTTCTCTTTTTCTCAATTTCACAAAAAAAAGTTCTTTTTAAAAAAAAAAATCGGTCAACATGATGGCCCGAGACAAATAAATGCAACACGTAAAAATGCATAGTGGTCTTTTCATATTTGGTTACCTATCCTAGACGGACTCAACCCCTGTGTTGAGTCCCCCAAGTCATACGTGATGCAAATAAACGTCCCTATTCTAAATTCAAAACCTGATTATATGTTCTAGACTGTGTACCCAAGCGGACAACTCGAGTCGAGGAGGGGGATACGTACCAGGAACCAAAAGGCCATCCGGCTTAGTAACTTGTCTGGCCTCTTTCTTATTTCAGAATATTGACACTAACAGAATAGGGAGTCTAAACCAGTAAGCACATCCCCGGAGGTGAGAAGAGAAGGGATTTCGGCACAGTTTATACACAATTCAAATAATATCAAAGCGGTAAACATTTAGCACATTAATCATGAACATGTAGGGAAATCAGAGATGAACAAATACAACAATTATTCCGAGCTCGAATTCTTAAACCTTGAACTGAAATTCTGGGGTTTTTGTCCCCAGCAGAGTCGCCAGAGCTGTCACACCTCCTTTTTTATGTTTTTAATACACCCCGTGAAGGGCGTAAAGGAGTTTTCCAATTAAAGGACAGTCGGAATGGGATTTAATATTATTTATTCAGAGTCGCCACTTGGGAGATTAATGGTGTCCCAAGTCACCGATTGAATCCCGAACCGAGGAAAATATGACTCTGTTAATAGTCCGCGAACCAGAAATCGGGATAAGGAATTCTGTTAACCCGGGAGAAGGTATTAGGCATTCCCGGATTCCGTGGTTCTAGCACGGTCGCTCAACTGTTGTATTTGATTTTATCTGATTTCAATATATGTTCTATATTTTTTTATGTGCCTTTTATTAATAACCCGTTTTTATTATATTTTTTATTTATTTTTACAAGAATTACAACATCGTGAAAATGCATCTCGAACCACGCCGTACCAGTACGCCCGTGGCTTTTAACATATTTCGACTTCGTTGAGATTTGGATTTGGGTCACATAAATGTACACCCGTATTTAAGAAAGTAATATTATTAACATCCGTGCCTAAAGTGACTTACGTGTTTATTATCTTTAAGGAAGACCGTGAAATTCGCTAAACGGTCCACCCAATTTCTAATATTTTTGTAAGTCATTATTGAGGGCCACGCAATTTTGTTTTTGTTTTGGCGAGGCTCGTCTCATCATTTTATTTAAAAGGCTAACATAAAAGTAATCATAATTCTCTATTAAATTTTATCTCTAAAAGTTAATTAACCTATGACTATGAATTTAATTTTCTTATGTTATTAATATTTTATTTATGGCATACTATACTTAGGACTTTAATTGATATTTTTTTTTAATTCCTCGCAGCTTTGGGCCTTGCATTACTGGCCCAAACAAATTTCATTAATCCTGTTTCATCATTTATTGGGCTTCAGAATAAGCCCAAACAAACAACCACACAATAGGTTTCTAATGAAGGATCAAGAGATCAAATTTTATGAGGTTATTGAGTTTACAATTTACCTAATTATTAATATTTTTTACTTCTTATAAGCACGTTCATCAGAAAATAACGAAGCATACTTGAATTATTAAAATCTAAAGTGAGTCTATTAATACTAAACATATCGATTTTTAACAGATTTTAACTATTATTATCAATTTAAAAATTCTAATATCCTAAAAATGCATAACTGAACTACTGAAATTTATTAACATGCTAAACAGGTTAAGCACATGAAATATTTGTTTGTACTTGTTAACTTCTAATAATCAAAGTTATACTTAGAACACGAAATTAAACAACGAATTTTTTTTTCCAGGTTCCTTTTCACATACTAATTACTTAAAACCATTCCAAATCTAACTATTAACTTCAATATTACAATGAATTCTAATTATTACTAGAAAATTATCACAAGTCAAGTATCATTACTATCCACATATGCTATTAAAATCAATCCGAAATATACAGTCCTTATATGAAGTCTAAATTATACAATTCCCTAATTGTAAAGTAAAAAAATAACTAGACTAATGATTCAAACATGACACTAATTTGACTTCAACAAATCACGATCTAAGCAGGAACTTCTGAAGCAAATAAGTGAGTAGCTTGATTACATTTCCACAGCAAAACTACACTAAATAGATGTGAATATGTACCTGAGAATGAACAAATTGAGGATAAGGAATGGTCAGCTAAGCAGTATAAACAGAAGCAGGTTTCAGCAATGATTATCCAGCAACAAAAACAGCAACAGAATGAGAAAAATCCAATTACAGCCTCAAAATACCAATGATCGAACCACAGCATAGGATTGAGACCAAAATCATACACACTCTACCAAATCAATGCAGTTTTCAAAGCATTTCATCTACCAGAACCAAACAGAATCTAGATACAGCTTTCAAATTGAGCTAGAATCAATGAAACAGTAATATTCTAAGGCTTTTTTGATAATTTCTAATATTTTTGTATTTTTTTTAAGAGATGGTATATTACTTGAGGGATATTTTTCAGATTGCAAAACTTGTAAAATGAGGCATATTGATGCCTATTTATAGGTTTAAATTTGGAGAGAAATTTATATTTCAGAATTTATTTAAAAGTCCCTCTTTTATTTAAGTTTGACCCTTATTTTTTACTAGTTATTTAATTGACTACCCTTAATTGTGAAAAATAATACTAGCTACCCTATCTAGAACTTTCTATCTTAGTGTAATCCCCTATATACCCCTACTTCACTTAGAAATCTACCCTATTGCCCTTTTTCTATACCCAAACTACCCCCACTTCCTTAGGTTTATTACCATTCACCCTTTTTATGTACCCAAAAGACCCCTGAACCTTAATTGAATTTACCAACTACCCTACTGCCCTTTTACCCTTTTAACCCTGAATTTTTTAAACTATCATACTATTAAAGCTAATCAAAATTTATCCAAATCAATTAATTACTGATTGTCAATTCAAATCTATAACCAAAACAACTAATTAACCCAAAGTAATCAGACTTATACTAACAATTATCATTAACAAATTTCAGAAACCAAACAAACAATTAAAAATCATACTATTCAATTATAAAACCCAATTTACTAATCAAGTTATTTACTAAATCAACATTAATCAGAATCTTATTTAAAAACCTAATTTTATTCAGAAATTTAGAACCTAAGAGTATCAGATTTAATACTATATTTTTTAAACGAACAAAATTAAGAGATAACTAGTAAAAACAATCAAAAATCCTAAAAATACTATATATATTTTTATCAGTAAATCAGAACAAAAAATTAGTTAAGAGAAAAACACAAAACAAACACATGCAAAGAAGTAAAGAAAAGAAACAGAAAAAGAAAGAAAACTTAGCTTATTTTTAATCCTTTTTACTGGACAGTCTCTTTAGACTGCAAGACGAATCAGGAGATCAATTTCTTGAATTTTGTTCACCGGAAAAACTTCAGGCTTTAATTCGAGCCGCTCCAGTGATTTTTAAGGCTCAAGACTTTCGAAAACAGGTTGAGGGTGTCAAGGAGAAACTGTGGTGTGATATTTGGTTAGTTTGGGTGAAATCGTGTTCGCCGGAATTAGGGTTTCGGCGACATATTTTTGGATATTCGAAAAGAAGGGGAAGGATTCGAAGAAAAAGAAGTAGAGGGGTGGACGCAGGAGCTCAAGGCGGTCCTAGGGTGTGTTTTTGGGAGCGGTTGGCGTGAGTATTGTTTCCCGCCAGTAGGATTCCGGCGGGGGCTGTGAGAAAATGGGGGCGGCTGACTCAGAGAAGAAGAAGAAGACAGATGAAATGCTTTTTTAGGGTTTTGATTTTTTTGGTTTTGGTATATTAAAAGAATAATACTGAACTTTAACCGTTGGATGAGTTAAAATGAACGGTTGAGATCTCTTGTGTATTAAACGTTGTCGTTTCTTTTTTAGTAGGATTAAGCCTCGACCGTTGGATTAATTATTTTCAACGGCTCAGATTTAATTGTCCCAAAACGTGGTCGTTTGGTTATGGGGGAGGGCAGACCGGATATGGGATTTTTGGGCCTGGGCGGGTGACTTATTATTTTGGGCTGGTGTACTTGGCTCAATTTTAAAACAGTCCATTTTCTTTTGTATTCTTATTTATTTCCTTGTATTTTTATATTGTATTTTCGCTTTGTATTTTGTATTCTTATTTTTCTTTTTTCAATTATATATATATATTTTTGATTTTATTAAATTGAAATTAAAATAAAACTAATTAAATTCTAAAAATTTATTTAATAGCTATTTTATAATAATTTCCGATTAAAATACTAAAATGCTATTTTTTGATTTTTCCTTAAATTGTTTCAAAATTGTAAAATTAAAAATCCTAATGCATATGCATATTTTTGTAATTTTTAATATGAATTATCATGCCCAAATAAAATGCAGCAATTATTAGAAAATGACATCCAAAATGCACAAAAAATTGTAAAAATAGAGAAAAATTATTTTGTTTGAATTTTATGGAAATAACTTATATATAGAGCAAAAATCACGTGCTTACACATATAATGCTTCGAACGGTGCCATTTGAATACTAGCGTGGAAGCTGCTGTTGTAAGCGAATTCTATGAGTGGCAAATGGTCATCCCAAATCCCCTTGAATCAGTAGTACAACCACGCAACATGTCCTCGAGCATCTGAATAGTCCGTTTTGCTTTTCCATCGTTTTGTGGATGATAAGTTGTGCTAATGTTCACTTGCGTACCCAAGCCCTGCTGAAACTTCTTCCAAAACTTAGTTGTGAATTGAGCCCCTTGATCTGAAATGATTGAGACTGGAGTGCCATGCAATATGATTATTTCTTTTATATACAACTGAGCATATTGTTCCGTTGTGTCGGTAGATTTAACTGGCAAGAAATGCGCTGATTTCGTGAGTCGATCCACAATCACCCAAATTGAGTCGAACTTGCGCGGAGTGCGCGGCAACCCTACCACAAAATCCATGTTAATCATCTCCCACTTCCATATTGGAATGTCTATGCATTGTGTCAATCCACCTGGCCTTTGATGTTCGTCCTTTACCTGTTGACAATTCGGATATTTTGCCACAAATTCTGCTATATCCCTCTTCATGTTGTTCCATTAATAAATTTCCTTGAGATCATGATACATTTTTGTAGAACCTGGGTGCACGGAATACCTAGATATGTGAGCTTCTGCCATGATCTTTTCCCGAAGACTGTCGATATCAGGAACACACAGGCGGTCTTGGTACCGTAAGGTACCATCATTTATGCCCAAGGAGAAAGTTGTGGTCTTATGATTGTGAATACATTCTTTTAGTTGTGCTAACAATGGATCATTGAATTGCTTTTCTTTTACCTCTACCACAAGCGACGATTCAGCCATACTCTATATAATTATCCATCCTTCATCAGAGTCCGCCATACGAACTCCCAAATTAGCTAGCAGGTGAACCTCCCTAGCCAACGGTCTCAGATAGGCCCCCAAATGAGTCAAACTCCCCATAGATTTTTGACTAAGCGCATCTGCCACAACATTAGACTTTCTCGGGTGGTAGAGAATATCAATATCGTAGTCTTTGAGTAACTCTAGCCACCTTCTTTGTCTCAGGTTCAACTCCTTCTGCTTGAAGATATATTGAAGGCTCTTATGATCGGTAAATACGTCAACATGGACCCCAAACAAATAACGTCGCCAAATCTTTAGTGCAAACACCACAGCTGCTAGCTCTAAGTCATGGGTTGGATAGTTTTTCTCATGATTATTGAGTTTCCTAGAGGCATAGGCTATAACCTTGCCCTGTTGCATCAGCACACACCCGAGCCCGACTCTCAAAGCATCGCAATACACCACAAATCCCTCCGTGACCTTATACATGTTTAATGGGCCGGGTGAGACCGGTTCCGGATCGGCCCAGACCGGTAGAACTCGGAACCGGCCCGGACCGGTAAGTAAGGGGCCGGGTGGGCTGGGTTGTGGGGGTTAACGGGTTAGTTTCGATTTTTTTTCTTAGCGGGTAACCGGACCCGTTTGGACCGGTCCGGATGAACAGTGTTCATTATAGGTTAAACCGGTCCGGTTAACGGCTACAATTTTTTTTTATTTTAATTTTCTGACGCAAGTGGGGCCCACTGACCGTTGGCAACGGTCAGAATTTTGACTGATCCGTTGGCCAACGGATATATTCATCAAATAACCATTTTTAATTTAAATTTTAACCATTTTCGATTTTACAAAAATAACCTTATGTAAAACTATAAATACCTCCCCCTCTTCATTTCTCACTCAAAATTCATTTCTCTATCTCAATTTCTCCCATTCTCTTATTCTCTAATTATCAAGACTTCAAGTCTTAATTCCTCATTTCATCTTCTAATTTTATTTGGCTCACTTTTCTTGAATAGTTGAATTTAAATTATAGTATTTTATCATTCGGGTTTTGAACTTCAAGTTGGAA
>MU703202.1:15379-55509 GCA_026770625.1 Nicotiana glauca
TTGTTGTCAACCTTGATTTCAATTCTTGGAAACTCTTTTCACAAGCATCAATCCATTGAAATTTAACTGCTTTCTGCGTCAATTTAATCAAAGGAGAGGCGAGAGTAGAAAACCCCTCCATAAACCTCCTGTAGTACCCAGCTAATCCCAAGAAACTGCGGATCTCGGTTGGAGTGGTAGGTCTAGGATAATTCTTCACTGCCGCAATCTTCTGAGGGTCAACTATAATTCCTTTCCCAGAAACGACATGACCCACGAATGCGACAGATTCAAGCCAAAATTCACATTTTGAAAATGTCGCATACAATTGATATTGCTGAAGAGTCTGCAAGACTGCCCTGAGATGGTCAACATGGTCCTCACGACTTCGGGAATATACAAGAATATCGTCAATGAACACTATCACAAAGAAGTCTAGAAAGGGCTTGAAGACTCGATTCATAAGGTCCAAGAAAGCAGCTGGGGCGTTTGTTAGCCCAAAAGACATCACCATAAATTCAAAGTGCCCATAAGGTGTCCTAAAAGCTGTTTTTGGAATCTCTTATTCCCTTATATTCAATTGATGATACCCGGACCGCAAGTCGATCTTTGAGACACACATAGCACCTTGTAATCGATCAAATAAGTCATTTATCCTTGGCAGGGGATATTTGTTCTTGATTGTGACTTTGTTGAGTTGCCGGTAGTCAATACACATCCGCAGCGATCCATCCTTCTTCCTTACAAACAAGACCGGTGCGTCCCACGGCGACACACTTGGCCATATGAAACCCTTCTCTAACAAATCCTTAAATTGCTCCTTTAGTTCTCTCAATTCTACCGGTGCCATCCTGTAAGGTGGAATCGATATAGGCTGTGTGCCTGGCATCACGTCGATCCCAAAATCAATTTCCCTGTCTGGTGGAATCCCAGGGAGCTCATCTGGAAAGACATTTGGAAATTCGTTCATAACTGGTACAGAATCAAGGCTAGGTGCCTCAGCATTGGTGTCCGCAACCCAAACCATATGATAGATACACCCCTTCTTGATCATCTTCGCGGCCTTAAGGTACGAAATAAACCGACCTCTAGGAACTACACTATCTCCCTTCCATTCAATGATGGGCTCATTAGGAAATTCAAGCCTAATAGTTCTAGTCCTACAATTAAGTTTGGCAAAGCATAAGTAAAGCCAATCCATTCCTATTATTACATTGAAATCCACTATTCCTAACTCGATAAGATCGACCATGGTATCTCTACCACGCACCGTAACAACACAACCTCTATAAACTCGAGTAGCCAAAATTGACTCACCAACTGGGGTAGATACTGAGAATGGCTCATGAAGCTGCTTCGGTTCTATCCCAAATCTCATAGCAACAAACGGGGTAACATAGGATAAGGTGGAACCAGGGTCAATAAGTGTATACACATCATGAGATTGGACAGTCAGAATACCTGTAACAACATCTGGAGAAACCTCTGCAGTTTGGCGAGCACTCATAGCATAGAATCAGCTGGGACCTCCCGAACTCTGTGTACTACCCCTAGATGCACCACGCTCTGTGGGTGCTGGGGCACATCGAGCTAGAGGGTGGGATAAAGATGTGGCAGCTGCTGGACTAGAGGGCTGAGCTATGCCCCTACCTGTTCCCTGGCGAGATGTACGACAGTGTCTCTGAATATGTCCCCTCATCCTACAACAATAACATATTGGCAACTCCGAATAGCAGACCCCCGAGTGCATCTTCCCACACTTGGGATACGGGGATCTCTGCTGCTGCTAAAACCTCTCCCGTGACCGACCTCGCTGGTGGAATCCCCTGTTGCCCTGACCGGGTCTGAAGCGACTCCACCGCTGCTGGCTGGGCCCTGATGGCAGTGCACTGGCTGAAGACTGTGCAACAGACTGGGAATGCCCTGATGATCCTCCCCTAAAAGTTGATCTTCCCCCACCTAGAGACTCTCCCATTTTGCCCGTAGATCGGGCCTTGCTGTTACTCTCTCTCGCCATTTTGTTCTTCAACTTACGGTCCTCTTTTTCATGAGCAAAGGCTACCATCCTCCCGTAGTTCATGTTAGAACTTAATGCTGCTGTAGAAGCCTCATTAATAGTCAAATGATTAAGACCCTGAACAAACCGATGCATTCTAGCCTCCATGGTGGGCAACATATGAATAGCATACTTGGACAAGTGGGCAAACTCCATGTGGTACTCCCACACACTTCTGTTGCCTTGCCTTAGATTTTCAAACTCTGCTGCCAGGGTTGCCCTTGTCTCAGGGGCAAGAAATGATCAATGAAAGCATCGGCAAACTCACTCCACCTCGCTGGAGGGCGCCCCTCCCCTCGGGAGTCCTCCCATAACTTAAACCATGAATAGTCCACCCCTTTCAGATGGTAGGCAGCCAACTCTACTCCCTCTATCTCAGTCGCACACATCACCCTGAGGGTCCTGTGCATCTCATCAATAAAGTCCTGTGGGTCTTCTTCTAGATTGGCACCTATGAATACCGGAGGGTCTAACTGAAGGAATCTATTTACCCTGGAACTGGTAGAATCCCCTGGCTGGCTGGATGAACTGGGTGCAATATTTGACCTTTGGTCCCGAGAGGCCACCAACTGAGTCAACATTTGAATAGCTCCCCTAAGATCCCCATCAGAAATGCTAGAACCAGAAGTTGGGACTGGAGGCGGGACAGGAGCATCAACGAGAGGGATAGTGGAACCCTCCTTAGTGTTAGGAACTGAGGTAGTCTGTTCTGGAATAGAAGGACCTAGTAGGGTAATAGCAGGGCGGCTACCCTCACCCGCAACATCAATCAGTTAATCATCAAACACCCCTGGGGTGGCATTGGATTCTTGGCCAATTCTCGCCTTCTTCTTAGGTGCCATTTACTGAAAGATTGAACAATACACCGATTAGGAAGTAAACAGTTTCACTGCACGATCCAGAATATCAAAGAAGGGTGTTATTCCTAAATGTCTGAATAGCCTCCAACTTATAGATGTGGTCGACAACACACCGATAAGAAGGACTCTACTAGACACGGCTCCAAGACATCCTAGGACACTTTTAAAACCTTAGGCTCTAATACCAAGTTTGTCATGCCCCAACCTCGGGGGGGAGGGGGGCGCGACCGACACTCAATCAAGTGAAGCCGACTGAGCAAGCCTTACCGAACACTTTATACCCCAAATCAATATGAATACAGAACCCATGCCGTTCATTAATTTAGACGATAATACATGGTGCATACTACAACATTGGTTCATTTCATATCACAAAGATTTACCGTACATAAGCTAGCTTCAAGGATTCCATTAGAGTTACAGTTTTTGAAGATCACAAGTTTAGGATTACGACATATATGGTGGACTCCCCGAACACCCGTACATAACCCACACTAGTGTCTTTGGAGCCTCTAAGGATACAACAGATAAGCATAACTATGCCGGCAACAAGGCCCCGGCTATACCTCAAAAGTGGAAAGCTATAATAACAAACGATACACCATATAGCCCCATGGAAGAAAAAGGGCTCACCGAGACTTCGAGTAGAAATGCTCCGCTACACACGATTGGCACTATCCGCGATGGACCTACCTACAATCATAACACGAATGTAGCATCCCCGACAAAAGGGACGTCAGTACATTTGAATTGTACTGGCATGTATAACTAAACACCATTTTACTAGAAAGAACTATCAAATAGGTACAAGTAAATAACATGGGTAAATCAAAGATGCAATTCAGATAATCTTTCATATAGTTTCCAAAACATAAATTTGGGCATTTATGTCACATATTCACCACTGTTCTCAATACCACCGCTATCTAGAGCGGAGTCCGGTCACGACCCGACCGGCTAAGTCACCTCATTGGAGCCATTACTCTCAATCAGTATTTTATTTCCCTTATCCTGAATTCAATATCAACACATTACCACCATCTGTGCAGCATGGTGTCCGATCACGACCCGATCGGCTAGGTCACCTCATTGGAGGCATTACTCAATCCTCATTAGTCAACACCTTCAAATCTTTATCCCACACATATCATAACAACTCCTGGGGCACTCATGGCCACCATCATCACATTGTTTTCCCTTTTCAATATTCATTTTACAAGTTGTGATCATAGACACATATATCAAAGATAATTCAAATTGCAAATCACAGGTAAGTGAGCACATAACTAGCATGAATAGTTCTTTGTTTCAATGTTGGCTTATAGCCCAAGTAATTCAACACATATCTGTACTTTTCATCATTCTCTAATTATCAAGATTGGTACATTATTCACATTGAGGCACATCCTTCACGAATTTGTAAAGATATATGCAAATCAATTAATGCGGAATGACAATCAATACACTAGCCAATTCAACTCTTACCATACTTTCGTAATGACAACGGAGCTCAATTTCTATTAAAAAGGGGTTTTATCCATACATACCTCAATAAAGCTTTTCCTTACTCTTTTACAATTTCCGGAACTCTTAGCACTTCGATCTATTGAGTAAGAATTACAAATTAAATCGAGAATTAGAGATGAGATTGAGGCTCTAGCTTGGTTCAAGCATATTAACAAACCCTAGAGGTGCAATTTATATCATTTTGTACTCCTCTTTAATTCACCACCTCCCACTACTCTAAGGTTTGATATGCATGCAAGGAATCCATTGTTATACCCATGAATAACCTCACTAGGGACCCCTTATATCTGAGAATAAAACAAACAAGAGTTGGGGTGATAAAGTCTTACCTCTTGAGGTGATGTTCTAGGGGTCTTCACTTGATTTTCTTCAAGGATTTTGTCATACCTTATGGAGTAATTTGATGGGGAGACATTCGCGTTCTGTGGTCGCAAAATGCGCTGCAGAACTGACACTCACAAAATTCAAAGGAGAATATGCGATGACTATGTGGTCTGCATTTCGATTATGAGACGCATAGCTGACTTCAATTTTAACCAACGTTCTGATTCACTCTATGGCAGATATGCGGTCCGCATACCTGAATTGCGGTCTCATTCTGGACCGCATTTCTTGCATTTTTCTGGTAACTTATTCTTGACTTTTTAATGCATTATTCAATCCAAAAAGGTCTGCGCCCTAGAATTTTTGAATTTTTATGAATTGCTAACACATGATCCTAACTTGGCACCACGGGATCCGGGTTTTCAAGTAGGGATTTCACGGGGCCTTACAATAGATTTGAGGATTCATGGTCGTATTTGTGTACTAAATGTGGATGTACATCGTGTGTTTATTCTTGAGAAAGCTTATATTTGCTGGTATTCTATTCATCCATATGCCACCAAGATGTATCAGGACTTGACACAACATTATCGGTGTAGGAGGATAAAAAAGGATATAGTTGCATATGTAGCTCGGTGTCTAAGTTGTCAGCAGGTAAAGTATGAGCATCAGAGACCTTTTGGTTTGCTTCAGAAGTTAGCGATTCCTCAGTAGAAGTGAGAGCTTATCACTATGGGTTTCGTTGTTGGACTCCCACTAAATCAGAAGAAGTTTGATGCAGTTTAGGTCATGGTGGACCGGCTGACCAAGTCAACGCATTTCATTCCTATGGTAGTTACCTATTCTTTAGAGCGGTTGGCTGCGATTTATATCTACAATATGGTTCGTCTTCATAGTATGCCCGTGTCTATCATTTTTTACCAAGGTACGCAGTTCACCTTGAACATCTGGATGGTAGTATAGTATGAGTTGGGCATGCAGGTTCAGTTGAGCACAATATTTCATCCTCAAACGGACAGACGGTCCGAATGCACCATTCAGATATTGGAGGATATGCTCTGCACTTGTGTTATATACTTTGAAGGTTCTTGGGATCAATTCTTTCCACTTGTGGATTTTTCTTACAACAACAACTATCAGTCGAGCATTTAGATGGCGCCCTATGAGACATTATGCGATTATCCATGCCGATCGCTAGTTGGATGGTTTGAGTCGGGAAGGCTCGATTGTTGGGTACAGACCTGGTACAGGATGCCTTGGATAAGGTAAAGATTATTCAGGATCAACTTCGCACAACTTAGTCTAGGCAGAAGATTTATGTTGATCATAGGGTTCGTGACGTTGTATTCATGGTCGGAGAGCGGGTATTGCTCCCGGTTTCACCCATGAAGGGTGTGATAAGGTTCGGAAAGAAGGGCTAGTTGAGCCCTAGGTACATCGAACCTTTTGAGATTCTCCAAAGAGTGGGTGAGGTGGCTTACAAGCTCGCATTGCCACCCAATTTATCAGCAGTTCATCTAGTGTTCCATGTGTCCATGCTCCGAAAGTATCATGGTGATCCGTCCTACAAATTAGATTTCAGCTCTATCGAGTTGGACAACGAGTTGACTTATGAGGAGGAGCCGGTGGTTATTTAGCATGGTTGGATCGTCAGTTGAGGTTAAAGAGTTATCCTTTAGTTCGAGTGTAGATGAGAGGTCTGCCCATTGAGGCAGCTAATTGGGAGTCTGAGTCGGACAAGCGGAGCAGATATTCACACCTTTTCAAAAGCTCAAGTACTATTCTATGTTCGTTCGAGGACGAATGATTATTTTAGAGCTGGAGAATGTGATGACTCGATAGGTCAGCTTATGTTTTAAAACCCAATTCTATTCCTTGAAGACTTAAATACCTCATTCTAGCCTTTCTCATTTTGTTTGCGTAGTCCGGGTGTTTTTTTGGAAAGTTTCTATGTCAAAAACTAAGAAAAATATAAAATTTAGCCTTAAAATCTATTTGAGTTGTCTTCGGTCCATGTTTTGAGCAATCCCAGTGGATCCGTATCGTGATTTGGGACTTGGGAGTATGCCCGGAATCATATTCGGAAGTCCCTAACGCAATTACCGTACTTCGTTGAAATTTGAAAATTTAACATCTTAATGACTTTGAATATTTGACCAATATTTGACTTTATTAATAGTGGGTCTGTATTTTAGTTCCAGAACCCGGTATAGGTCCATTACTATATTTATGACTTGTTTGTCGAATTTGGTGAGAAACGGAGTTGGTTTGACGTGATTTCGAGTTGTGAAAATAGAAGTTTCAAAGTTTTCTTTGAAATTTCAGTTGCTTTGGTGTTAACTTCATAGTTCTAGGTGTTATTTTGGCGATTTGATCGTATGAGCAAGTTTGTATGATGTTTTTGGACTTGTGTGAATGTTTAGTTTGGAGCCCTGAGGGCTCGGGTGAGTTTCAGATAGGCTACAGAGACAGTTGGACTTATAAAACATTGTTGATGCATCTTAGTTTCTAGTGTTTGCTGCAGATCTTGCATTTTTGAGATCTGGCTCGCATTTGCTAGCCTGGCATTGCTAGGGGTACTCGCATTTGCAAGGTAAAAGTTCGCATTTATGAACTTGTCATTTTTGCTTTTGCAAAGGCAGAGTCGCATTTGTGACTCAACACTGTTTTGAGGATCTTCGTATTTGCGAGGACAGCATGTTTCACATTTGTGGCCATTTTATCGCATTTGCAATCATTGGGATTTCAGAAGAATTCACATTTGCGAACTCTTTCTCGCAATTGCGAGCATGATATCACAATTGTGACATCTGCAGCTGAACATATATGAGTTAGATAGGATTTTTTTTCATTCTTCAAATTTTCAAAACAAGAAAACCCTAGAGGCAATTTTCCCGAGCAGCGTAGTTCTAAAGTAAGTACAATACGGTTCCAAAATAGTATATGATAGATCTTAAATACTCTTTCCTTATGTTTGGATGATCTAACAAACTTTCTGATAATAACCAGTTAGGGAACATAACCTACTTTGGATTGCTGCAAACTTCAATGGACTCCGGTAAAAGATGAACTGCGCTGTTAGTGGCTATTTCTGCACATCGCCCTCAAGAGTTAAGGGATGGGTTGCTAAATTCGGGCCTTTATTTGTTAAAATTGGGCCAAAAGAAAGATGAAATCAATTTAAAATATCTATAAAAATGTAAAAACTTCTAATTGATTTTAATAGACCATTAATATTAAAATAAAAGCTAAAAATGAAAGTTGAAACTATTTTTGTATTTTCAAGGATTATATTAGAATTAAAATAAGCTAAAAGTAATATATCTTCCTAAAAATACCTAATACTGAATTAAATAGAAAAGTAAATTTTTTTTTTCAATTTTTGTGCCTTAAAAATAGAATTAAAATTAGTAATAAAGTAAAATCCTTTAGAAATAAACTCAAATAAATATCCTAAAAATACTGGAATTATTGTTGATACCCAATTTTTTTCTTATGTATTTTTATACCCAAAATACTTTCAAAATAGCATATATAAGTACACCAAAGGGTTTTGGCATTTTAATAATTTTTAAACCAACTTATTGCCTATTTTTTATACCATAAAATCCGATAATCATTCCTAAAACTATCATTTTGGTGGACAATTTATTTTTATTCTCATATTTACATCAAAGTATAGCTAACATGATTTTTGCATATTTTTACAAATTCGCTTGGTATTTTTAAAAACTAAATTGCATGAAATTACAATACTAGCCTCTTTAAGATTTTATAATATTTTATAATTATAAAATTGGTTTCCAAACAACTACTAAAGATTCCTGGACCTGTCACAAGTGCACGACCTACTAGAATAATACATACAAGGGTCTGAAATAAATACAAAGTCGTCTGAATGAAAATACATAGTTGAATAAAAGAAAAGGGAATGGACTCCAGGAGCTGTAGGCACTGAGCAGTTGTACGTCAAGTCTCCGCAAACTGACCAATTCGTGCTCACTAATAACCACTGCTGGGACCGACTCCAAAATTTGCACAAAAAGAGCAAAGTGTAGTAAGAGTACAACTGAACCTATATACTCTGTAAGTACCGAATCTAATCTCGATAAAGTAGTGATGAGGTTAAGGTAGTTCACTCAGACTACAATTTGTACGTAGTTTATATTAATGGCACAAAAAGAAAATACGGAACAAAATAAGAAGGTTAACTGCAAATAATAACTACAGCCTCAAGTAATAAGCCAGTGTCATCCTGAATTACTAATCCTTAACATTTCAAATATGAATACCGAAAACCAATAAAGCTCAAGGAAATAGAAACGCATAGGTTGTTGCGGCGTACAACCCGATCCCACCGTAAAACATAGAATCCTCCATTTTTTCACTGTAATAACATTAACAACAACAAATAACATATATATGTTGCAGCACGCAACTTGATCCCATAATATATCAATATCAATATCAATATCATTGTTCATCCTTATTTCAAAATATCAATCCACCCTTATTCCACATGTTGGGTCATGCAACCCGATCCCAACGTACAATAAGAATTCACCCTTATTCCACCATATCAATTCACCCTTATTCCACTTGTTGCGGCATGTAACATGATCCCACCATATCAATACCAAATACTCAATGTGCACAGTCAATTTAACAATTCAAATCTTGAGAACCCTCACGATCAACGAATATCAAACTGAAACAAAAAGGAAATCTTGTACAACATGGGAATCTACATAAGAAATACTACACAGCGAGACTAATCTAGTAATTGACAATTAGAAGGTGCAAATAAGCCAATTTAAGCAAATAGCAGGGAATCATGAAACTATGTAAAGATCTAATATCATTAACAGTAAAAGGCATTGATTAACAGGTAGTACTTAAGGATGGAAAATATTTAGAGCATATAACGTTAAGACAAGGAAAGAGATAATTAAGGAGAAGCAAAATTAGGAAAACAGATAATTCGGCGGTGTATAAGAACTCGTCACCTCGCATATACATTGCTCACATGAAATTTACATAGCACAAAGTCTGAGGGTTTTTATTTCCTTCAAGTCCAGGTTAACCACGACACTTACCTTGCTCCAAAGACCACTCAAATCTCAACCACAACTGTGCATTTCACACAAGCCTCCAAAGCAACAATATTTTGCAAATTACCAACCAAACAATTGAAAATAGGTCTTAGGAATTACCCGTGATTGGACAAAATTCAAGTTAGATCACTATTAAAAAATCAACAAAAGTCAAATCCCGGGCCCGCTTTGTCCATACCCAAAATTTGGATCAAAACCCGATTACCCATTCACCCCCGAGCCCAGTTATGTAATTTGTTTTGAAATTCGACCTCAATTTGAGGTCTAAATACCAATTTCACAAAATTCCCTAATTCTACCCAAACCCCCAATTAGGTTGAAATCTTAGGAAATGTAATAAAATATTGAAATAAAATTGTTAAAATCACTTACCAATGATTTGGGGAAGAACGATGATTGGGAAAATCGCCTCTAGGGTCTTCATGCTTTTAAAATTTGAAGAATGAACAAAAATCTCGTCTAACCCATATATGTTGGCCTGCAGATGCTGCAATTGCGAGAAAGAGGTCGCAATTGCGAACTCTTCTCAAACCAGTGATCGCAAATGGGATAAAATGGCCAGAAATGCTAACCCTGCTGCCCTCAGAAATGCGGACCATTCTTTGCAAATGCGAAGATCCTCAAAGCAGTGTTGAGTCACAAAATGCGACTCTGCCTTCGCAACAGCGGAAATGACAAGTTTGCAAATGTGAAATTTTACCTCACAAATACGAGTACCCTTTCCATGCCCAGACTCACAAATGCGATGGTTTCTTCGTAAATGCAAGCAAGATCTCGCAAATGATAGATCTGCAGTAGATACCAGAAACTAAGATGCATCATCTATGTTTTATAAGTACAATTCACTCTATAGCCTATCCAAAACTCACCCGACCCTCAGGGATCCAAACAAAACATGCACATAAGTCCAAAAATATCATACGAACTTTCTCGTGCGATCAAATCACCAAAATAACACCTAGAACTATGAATTGAAAACCAAATCAAATGAAATTTTCAAGATAAGTTTGAAACTTCTATTTTCACAACCGAACGTCTGAATCACGTCAAACCAACACCGTTTCTCAACAAATTTGACAGACAAGTCATAAATTTAGTAATGGACCTACCGTATTCCGAAACCAAAATATAGACCCGCCATCAACAAAGTCAAACATTGGTCAAACTTTCAAAGTTATTAAGCCTTTAAATTTTCAAATTTCAACAAAGTGTGATAAATCTGGCTAGAGACTTTTGAATAAAATTCAAGCATACGCCCAAGTCCCAAATCACGATACGGACTCATCGGGACCATCAAAATACAAATCCGAGTCCGTTTTCTCAAAATATTATCGAAGTCAACTCAAATGGATTTTTGGACAAATTTAATATTTTTCTCTATATTTAATGTAGAAGCTTTCCAAAAACAATCAAACTGCGCACGCAAATGTAGAAGGGATAGAATGAGGTATTTAAGTCTTCAAGGCACAGAATTAGTTTTTAAAACATAAGATGAATCATCGGGTCATCACATACTCTGAGGGATCCAAAGACTTGGATGGGACCGAAAGCGATAAAGGCCATGAAGGCTATGATGCATATCTCGTTGAAAATTAGGCCACTTAGGGTCTTTTAGTCATTTTGTTTTTGCCGTTTTGGCTATTGTAAATTTTTGTATCGGGGACACTTGGCCGTTGTAAAAATAATTTTGGTAAATATATACAAGTATTTCTTTCCCTTTAGGCTTTCGAATTTTTCCCTTTTCTTTTTTAATTATACTCACAAAGAAAACAATTCCTTAGCACAAAATAATCGTGTTATGTTCAAAAGTTCAAACAAATCTTGCCATTACTTTAATTTGTTTTAAGGCATTTTGAGGGTCCGATATTATCCGAAATTTTCTCCCAAAGTAAGCAGCTGAGATTATAGTTTGCCAGGGGTAGCCTTCGGTCGTGCTATATGCCCAAAGGACTTTAGGCAGGATCTCATTCTATTTTCCTTTAGCATCGGTAACCTTTTCTTAAGGTTTTGGATTATGGTTTTGTTAGTCGATTCGTCTTGTCCGTTCCTACTAGGGTGATAAGGTGTTGATAATATTCTTTTGATCTTATGATCTTCGAGAAACTTGGTCACCTTGTTGCCAATAAATTGTTTCCCGTTATCACATACAATTTTGGATAATATCCCGAACCGACATATGATGTGGTCCCAAATGAAGTCGATGACTTCCTTCTCCCTGACCTTTTCGTACGCTTGTTCTTAAACCCACTTAGAAAAATAGTCAGTCATAAATAAGATAAATTAAGCCTTACCCAATGCCCATGGAAGAGGGCCAACGATCTCCATTCCCCACTTCATGAATGGCCATGGAGACAAGGCCGAATGCAGGAGATCCCCGGGTTGATGAATCATATTCATACGAACTCATTTGTATCTTTTCCATGTTGATCCAGTAATTGCTGGCTCTGACAACCCTTCAAACCAATAATCCGACTCTTGAATGATTTCCACAGGTGCCCTCATCGACTTCCCTTAGAATGTACTCGCTGGCCCCAGACATACTGCTAGCGGGACATCAAACATTCTTCTGAACAAGGTTTCGTACTTGGACAAGCTAAATTGGGCGCCTTCATGCGCAATATTTTCTCGATCTTCAAATACTCTATGTATTTATTTCTCCAATCCCAAGTTAGGCTGGTGGAGTTTATTTCTCTATGACCTTCTTCTACTACCGGTCTCGTGAGTTGTATGACTGCCCCCGTGTTAAGCTAGTTGAATCGATGTAATATTACCTGCAACTTATCTAGGTACAGTTGCATCCGTTCTTCTCTAACTTCAAAAGTTCTGTTAACTTGATTCACCATAAGGAGGTAGTCACACTTAGCTTCGATCACCTCCGCCACCAGAATTTTGTCCAGTTCGAGACCTATAATCATGGCCTCATATTCGGCCTAGTTGTTAGTCAATTTCACTATTATAATGGATTGTCTAACTATATTTCCAATGGGTGGATTCAGTACTATGCGAAGTTCAGACCTGTGTTCGATGCACCATCCATAAAGAAGGTCCAGATTCCTGAAGACGTCTCCGAGTTTACCAACAATTATTTTCAACCTCGAGTATTAGGGCCAGCATGAAATCGACCACGAAATCTACAAAAATAGACATTATGGTTGTCCAGGGTCAATATTCGATATTTTACCCACTGGTTTCTGTGGCCCACTTGGCCAATCGACTAATGAGTTTGGGTTTATACAATATATTTTGCTATGGGTAAGTTGTCACAACACATATAGGGTGGTATTGAAAATACGGTTTAAGTTTCCTAAAACCGCTTAGCGAATCTAGCGCCAATTTTTCTAGGTAAGGATACCTAGTTTCGGCCTCACCTAAGGTCCGGCTAGCATAATAAATTGGAAATTGCATACCTTATTCTTCCCGAACTAAGACTCCACTTATCGCGACTTCTGATACTACCAAATAAAAGTATATTTGTTTGTCTTCCTTCGGCGTATGAAGCAGTGGATACCATGAACCCGAGAAATTTACCTGATCTGACTCTAAATGCACATTTTTCAGATTCAACTTCATGTTGTATTTCATCAATTAACTGAAGGTTTCCTGCAAATGCTTTAAATGGCCCTCTATTCACAGGTACTTAACTACATATCATCAATGTAAACTTTTATGGATTTCCCTATTTGTTCTTCGAACATCCGGTTTACTAGGCGTTGGTAAGTGGCACCGGCATTTTTTAATTTAAATGGAATTACGTTATAGCAGTATGTGCCATACTTAGTGATGAAGGAAATCTTTTTTTGGTCATCTGGGCTCATTCGTATTTGGTTGTACTCGGAGTAGGTATCGAGAAAACTGAGGATCTCATGGCCGGCCGTGGCATCGATCTTTGATGTTAGGCAAAAGGAAAGAATCCTTTGTGCTTGCCTTGTTTAAATCCTTATAATCTACACACATTCTCAGTTTATTACCCTTTTTAGGGACTACTATTGCTTTTGCTAACCATTTCGGGTATTTGACTTCCCGGATGGACCCTAATTTAAGGAATTTAGTTACCTCGTCCTTGATGAATGCATGCTTGATCTTGGACAGGGGTCTCTTTTTTTGCTTGACTGGATAGAACTTCGGGTCCAGGCTCTGCTTGTGAGTGGTGATCTCTAGTGAGATCCCTGTAATGTCGAGATGGGACCAACCAAAACAATCCAAGTTAGCTATAAGAAATTGAATGAGTTTCTTTTTGAGCTTGGTAGTCAACACCGTGCCTAGGTATACCTTCCGATCGGGTAGATGTTCGATCAGTATGACCTGCTCTAGCTCTTCAAACGTCAATTTGGTAGCATCAAAATCATCGGGGGGCTATAAAGGATCGTGAAACCTCATAATCATCGTCTTTATCAGTCCCCTACTTGTCCGATTGGGTCAAGGCCGGCATCGACACTTGCTATTTAGCTTCCTATTTTGCTTTCAAACTTGGCTCATTTTTCTATGAGAGAATTGATATCAGAATTACTTCATCGACGACAAATATTTCCTTTACAGCTGGTTGCTCCCCGTAGATCATTTTAATCCCCTCTAGCTTTGGGAATTTTAACACCTGGTTAAGGGTCGAGGGCATAGCCCTCATGTTGTGGATACATGGTCTCCTGAAAAGGGCATTGTACCTCATGTCTCCTTCAATCACATAAAACTTGGTCTCCTGGATAGTTCCGGTTGTATTTATCGATAACGTTATTTCAGCCCTTGGTAGTTTCGCAAGCCATGTTGAATCCGTTTAGCACTCGAGCTGCAGGAACAATTTGGTCCTGTAGGTCAAGTTATTCTATGACCCTCAACTGAATGATAGTGGCAGAGCTACATTGATAGATCTTAAATACTCCTGGCTTATGTTTTGATGATCTAACAAACTTACTGTTAAGAACCAAATGGGGGACCTGACCTACTTGGATTGCTGCAACCTTTAACGGACTCCAACTAAAGGTGAACGGATACAAATTCAGGAGCTAGGAACCAACACAAGGACCTGATGCTCTTTGTGGTTTTCTCATGGCAGTACAAAGTTATTTGGACACAACTGGAAATGAAGTGTCTGACGGCACTGTTTCTGCCGCATTGCACTACACTGTCAGCCCACTCATTCTCTAACCAAACAAAGTAATCACATCATTTAAGGTAATGTGATCAAGATGTTCCAAATGAGCTTTATACAAAAACATCACTTGAAGGTTTCTGTTTCTGATTCAAGCCTCTCAAAAAATAAACAAAGAAATCAATACTCACAAGCTTGAAGAACAAGGTTGAACGCTACTACGGATCAGTTCCTAAAAGATAGATTGGTATTGTTCTAGTTGAGTTGTAACCCTGTTATTGTACTTACTGTATCTCCAAACAACTTATCTAGAAGAATTTTGATTAGGAATCCTATTGTAAATCCATAAACTCCTTTGAGTTTATGTTGTGACTAGATTTAGTCATAAGGAAAAGTCTTTGTAATCGTAGAGTTACAAAGTGGCTTGTGATGATAGCATCACAAGTTACAAAAAGCCTTTGCAACTAGGATAGTCACAAAGTGGCTTGTTGTAAAGGTACCATAAGTTAGTTGAGCAAATCCTTTGCAATAGGAAGTATTGTTAAGTGGCTTTTAATAGGTAGATTACATTTTAGTGAAGTTAAAAGCCTAGAAGTGTAGGTCGTGGTTTTTTTATACCCTTGTGTGGGATTTTTCCACGTAAAAATCCTCCTCCTCATTTACTTACTGTTTTATTAAGTGCTTTTAGTAGAACCTTGTAGAGGACCATGTACTCTACAATTTGGTGGACCCATACAAACTAACAATTGGTATCAAAGCGGGTTCCTCCCATCAGGCTAATACCTAGGAAGGATCCTCATGGCGGCTCCACTAAATTTTGAAGAAGGTCAATCCATATACCAACCTCCCAAGTTTGATGGAAAATTCTATTGGTGGTGGAAAGCTAGAATGCACGATTTTATCATGTCTGAGGACTGTGAGCTGTGGGATATTATTTGTGATGGTCCTTATGTTCCAATCAAGGTACTATATGAATTTTCATTTTCAATGGAAAAAACTAGCAAAGAATACACTGAAGAAGAGAACAAAGCGGTGGAGAAGAATTTTCGTGCCAAGAATATTCTAGTATGTGGAATGGAACCTAAATAGTACGACAGAATCTTTACCTGCAATACTGCAATGGAAATATGGGAGGCTTTGCAAACAGCTCATGAAGGAACTGCACAAGTAAAATAACATAAACCTAATACTGGTGATAGTTCCCTAATGGCAATTGAATCCGAGGAGATTGGATATGACTCAACGTTCGCTTTGATGTCTCAATCAAATGATGATGTAGACAATGGCGAAAAAGAGGTAAACTTCAGAGATGTTCAGAGAAATCTAAAATCCTATTCTCCAAAAAATCTCATGTGTTTAGCTGATGTTTTAATTACTGCCTTTTGTAGTCTTGCGGAGGATAAGGATTCCTTAATATTAGAACTAGAAGAATCTGAACGTACTAGAATAGACTTAGTGGTTGCAGTTACTGATCATAAGAAAACCACTGAAATTCTTAGAAAAGAAAAGAGCGATCTATTGGCAGAAATTGCAGACCAAATGGAAACAATAGTAAAACCATCGACTATGTCTAAACCTGAAAGTGTTGAAATAGGAAATGAGATAGCAAGTAAGGAATACCTTAGGCTTTAAGATGAGGTGAAAGCTATGAGACGTAGGATGTGTGCTGAAATTGAGAAAAATGAGATCCTCCAAGAAAATCTAGAAAAAGTAATGAATGATCTTGAAAGGTCTCTAAATTGGACCTGGTCCTTAGAAGATACCACTTCCTTGCTTACAAATGATAGTAGAAAAAGGCAGGGAGTAGGGTTCCAAAGGGAGAAAACTTCTCACAAACCTCACAGTAAGAGCATCATTGTAAAAACTTCTCACAACCCTCACAGTAAGAGCATCATTGTATCTGATAGCTGGCCTCGTACCCACTGTGGGAACACTAGACGCTTTGTGTCCAGGCCAAAAATTAATTAGTTCAGAAAGACAAAGTGGCTGCTGAAACTATGACCACAAAAAAGGGACCAAGTTCTACTCACTAAAAACGCACATTACCTGCATGGACTAAGAGAGCTCTTATTCATCCTCTTTCTTACTACAAGGGACCCAAACTTGTTTGGGTTCCTAAAACTAACTGCTAAATCTCTTGTGTAGGGAAAAGTGAAAGGAAGCGCTCAACAATGGTTCGTGGGTAGTGGATGTTCAAAACACATATAACTGGGAATACCACAGACTTTCTTTCACTAAAAGCCCTGCAAGGAGGGAGTGTATCCTTTGGCAATGGCAAAAAGGGGTACATTCTTGGAATTGGAAAAGTTTGGAAGTCACTCACTCATTCTATTGAAAATGTGTACTATTTCAATGGGCTTAAGTATAGTCTCCTGAGTGTTTCTCAAATTTGTGATAAAGGAAATAAGGTGGAATTCATTTCCGAAATATGTACAGTCACTGACCTTGTGACCGGTGAAACAGTACTGGTGGGCAAAAGATACAAGAACATCTATGTTGCTAATTTCAAATCTCTACAGAGTGGTGATATGAGTTGTCTGAAGGCGGTTGACAATGATGCTGAACTATGGCATAGAAGACTGGCCATGCAAGCTTTTCCCTTCTGAATAAACTAATTCAGAAGGACCTGGTCCATGGTCTGCCTCTTTCACAATTCAAGATTCAAAAAGTTTGTGATGTATGTGCTAGAGGAAAACATGTGAAGTCCTCCTTTAAGTCAAAATGGGATGTGAGCACTTCAAAGCTGCTTGAGATCCTGCTTATAGATTTGTGTGGACCTATAAGGGTGCAAAGTAGAGGAGGAAAGAGATACATTTTTGTAATCATGGATGACTATTCCATATTCACGTGGACTCTGTTTCTCAGAACTAAAGATGAAAATGTTGAGGTATTTGTGGCCTTTGTGAAGAAAATCTAGGTGAAGATAGAGTTTAGAGTTGTATGCATCAGATCACATCATGGGACAGAATTTGACAATGTCAAATTTGATGAATTCTGCAATGAAAATGTAATCACTCACAACTTCTCAGCTCATAGAACTCCCCAACAAAATGGAGTAGTAGAAAGAAAGAACAGAACTCTAGACAGAAATGGAAAGAACAATGCTGATTGACAGTGGACTTGCAAAGAACTTCTGGGCTGAAGCTGTCAATACTGCTTGCTACTTAGTGAATAGGTGCATAATCAGATCACTTCTGGACAAGACCCCGTATGAGTTTTGAATGGAAGAAAACCTAAGCTGACTCGCCTAAGAACATTTGGATGCAAATGTTATGTTCTTAACAATGGAAAGGATCATCTTGGTAAGTTCGATGCCAAAAGCGATGAAGGAATATTTCTTGGTTAATCTTCTCAAAGCAAGGCCTACAAGATATATAACAAGCATACTCAATGTGTTGAGGAAAGTTTCCATGTCATTTTTGATGAATCTCTTCCATCGTTTGAGAAATGGGCTGAGGAAAATCAAGATGGAGAACCCTTACTTGTTCCTAGTGAATTCATTAACATGACAAATGGAAAAAAAAGATATGATGAGTCAAGTTAAGGAGCCAGATGAAGACATGAATGCCTCATCATCAACAGAACTAAGTACTTCAATTACAACTACTGAAGCTGAAGAAAGAGCGGTTGATGCAGTTCAGGGAACTCCACTAGAACCTGAGAGAGGGATAGAGGAAAATCAGCCAAACATATCTTGGTCTTCTCGGAATAAACCTCAGACGGCTATCTGGAGAGATCAACGCTCTCACCCTATAAACAACATAATCACTCCTCTGGATTTCAGAGTTCAAACCAGGTGAAGAGCCAGAAATTCACTTGTCTTCTCAACCTTTCTCTCCCTGATAGAACCCAAAAACATCAAGAAAGCCTTGAAATATGCAGATTGGATTACAACCATGCAAGAAGAACTACATCAGTTTGAGATAAACAGCGTGTGGTACCTGGTACCTAGACCTCCAGCTAGAACCATTATAGGAACCAGGTGGGTATTCAGAAATAAGCTCGATGAACATAGAATTACCACAAGGAACAAGGCCAGGCTAGTTCTCCAAGGCTATAATCAGGAGGAAGGGATTGAATATGATAAAATGTTTGCTCCAGTAGCTCGCATGGAAGCTATTAGAATTCTAATCGCGTTTGCATCTCTTATGGAATTCACCTTGTTCCAAATGGATGTCAAAAGTACATTTTTGAATGGACTCCTTAAGGAAGAAGTCTATGTGAAGCAACCCCCAGGGTTTGAATGTCATGAGCACCCTGAATATGTGTTCAAGATGGACAAAGCTATGTACGGTTTAAAGCAGGCTCCTCGAACTTGGTATGAAAGATTGTCAAAATTTCTCTTAGAAATAGTTTTAAGAGAGGAAAAATTGACAATATTCTTTTCTTAAAGAAACGAGGAAGGAACCTACTCATTGTTTAGGTTTATATTGATGATATCATTTTTGTAGCAACAACTGACTCTGTGTGTGAAGAATTTAAAAAACTTAGGGGAAGCAAATTTGAAATGAGCACGATGGGGGAATTAAACTTCTTCCTGGGGTTTCAAGTAAAATAGTCCCCAAAGGGGACTTCCATTTGTCAGCAAAAATATATCGGGGAACTCTTAAAGAGGTTTGATATGGAAGCTTCAAAGGTGATCGAGACTCCCATCGCAACCACCACTCGACTGGACATGGATAAAATTGGATCTCCTGTGAATCAAATAATGTATAGAGGCATCATTAGATCTCTCCTCTAGCTCACTTCCAATCAACCTAATATTATTTTTAGCGTGGGGTTACGTGCAAGGTTTCAATCAAATCCGAAGGAATCTCACTTGAAGGCTGCCAAAAGAAAACTGAGATATCTCAAAGGAACGCAGGACCTGGTGCTATATTATCCATCAGGTGACAATTTTAATCTAATTATGTATGTTGATGCAGACTATGCAGGCTATCTTGTGGACAGAAAAAAACACTTTTGGAATGGCTCACTTCTTAGGATCATGTCTTATCTCTTGGGGTACAAGAAAGCAAAATTCAGTGGCTCTTTCAACAGCTGAAGCTGAATATGTAGTTGTAGCATCCTATTGTGCTCATCTTCTATGGATCAAGCTACAACTGAAGGATTTTTGGGTACTCACTGAAAGTGTGCCCCTTCTATGTGACAACACTAGTGTACTTAACATGGCCAAGAATCCAGTTCAACACAAAATGACAAAACATATTGATGTGAGGCATCATTTTATGAGAGATAATGTGGACAAAGGGTTGATATGTATGAATTTCTTCAACACTTCAGATCAAATTGCAGACATTTTCACCAAAGCACTAAGTAGGACAGTTTGAAAGAAACAGAGTAAAGCTGGGACTATTGAGGCCAAATTAAGAACTTGATTCCTTGTTGGCTGACTCGTATTCTTAAGAAATAACTGGCTTAGAGTGTTTTCTGGCCATGTCTAACTCACTTCAATACCTATTGCAGGTAAACACGAATGATGAGCATAGAAATGATAGATGCAGTGCATGGCTGATAAAATAGGATTGATTATTTTCAAAAAAAAATCAAAGAACCAGGTTCTTGTACTAAAGGTTAGTAGTTATGTGCATCCTTTTAATATACATCTTAAAAAGGGTATAAAATACAACTGCCATTTCATCAAATTTTAAGATCCTGTTGTCACGTCCTTTCAATTCAAAACGTTCCATCTCCATCTGAAAGATCCCAATTCTCCACACCCGACCGGCGTTTCAGAACAGATGTCTATTCCTCTCACTTCATAATTATCCTCTCCTTTTAAAAACCCTCTCTTATGCTCTTCTCAACCATAAGCCCTACTCTTGACTCACCCAAAAGGGAAGAATCGTCACACTTCTTCTTCCATTGACTCAGAAAACTTCCGATCTCTCTGCATCAGCTGTAACGGCCTCTGACCCATCTATGGAACCTCTCGCTTTCACTGAGCCTTGGTCACCCACTATCACTTCTCCTGTTGTAGTCACACCTTCCCTGGTCTCCAAATCTCTTTCTAACTCTCAAACCCTCAGTGGAGAACAAGGTTAAAATACTGAGTTCATAGAGGGTTCTTCCATCACTGTCGCCGATTCCATGATTGTGGAAGCACCGATTGAAGAGGAGAAGAATGTCATAATTGTGTTTGTAGTATCCACTGATGGGATATTGCATGAAATTACTTCTGAAAAAAATAAGTCACACGGTGTGGGGGAAGTAGGGGCCATTGTGCCAGTTGAAGTGGATGCAGTAACAGATACTACCTAGGGATCACATGAGGAACCTGATCCCTCTCCAAATGACCTAGGTCAGGACTCTCATCTCCAAGATAGTGTTGCTCCTACATTCGATACTGTGCCCTTGGAAATTCAATCACCTGAAATGCGATCTAGCGATAAAGAAGACCTAAACAACGTGGCCCTTGATGCATTCATAAGTAAGCAAAGGGTTGTCTCCACAGTTGAGTCTGAAATCAAGTGACCTACTACAATGCTTCAAGTTAAAGTGGCCTATGACTCTTCTCTCCAAAAGAGAAAGAAGAGTAGTAAAAAGAAAAGAAGAAAGTTAGTGAAGGATGGGGTACATGTAAGTGATGAAGTTATCCCTGTAGTCGAGATGGAAGAGGGAACTCCTGAGGAACCCGGTTCCCTTGTTAGGCGGTCCTCGAAAAAGGTAGTGCGTGGTTCAACGGAGAAAGGGTCAACATTTAAGTCGAAGATGAAAGAGGTAGTGAGTGATAAGGATATACTAGTCAAGTCCAAGGAAAAAGGAAAAATCAATGGAGAAAAGCTTAGGAAATGCAAGTCTGAAACTGTTGAAGAACCTAGTTCTGGGAAAAAAGCAAGGAAGCGAGGTCTACCTTGGCTTTGAGCACCTAAGGCAACATAAAGTTCTGATGGGTCACACATTTGACCCAAAAATCTCTGAGATAGCAGAGTGCGCCAAATTTTGGAAATGGTCGAGTTTCAACAATGGGTGCATCTATTTCACATTGATGCACCTAAAATGTATGGGGAGGAGGTACAAAGTTTCTTCACTAGTCTCTTTCCAATTGATACTAACCATGTCTGTGCTTTGGCCAATGGGGTCGATATCTTCTTTGATGTGATGTTACTTGGCGAGATTTTGCAAGTTCATATAGTTGGGGTGTCCAGTGTACAAGATTCCTGTCAGTATAACTTCAGAAATGCAATAGTGAAAGACATTGCTAATCAGAAAGGGGAACGGATTCATAAGAAAGCACTTCTCCCTGTGTACCAGCTACTGTTTTAGTTGGTTAACAAAGTCCTATTGCCTAGAGCAGAAATGAGGTATGTGACTTGTATGTATGACCTATTCCTAATGGAGCAACTGGACGATTTCCACCCTGTGTGTCTGCCTGTCATAATGATTGAACACATGCAGAAGGTTGCCAATTTCAAGGATGGTAATCATGGGCTTCCCTATGGATTCTTGCTTACTACGGTGTTTAAATTCTTCAAGGTTCCACTAGGAACAGGTAAAGTGGCGACACAAAAACAGACATTCTCACAGACAACCTTGGAAGAGTGCGAGTGTATTGAGAAGTATGGGGGGTTAGGAAGTACATCAACTGTTTCTCAGCTCATCAATGCCCAGAACAGTGCAGCTGAGGAAATTCGTTGGTTGAAGGCCAGGAATGCTATCCTGGAAGGTCAGCAATCCCGATTGGTTCCCATTTGACATAGGAAAATGCTGATCTCAGGGCGCAAGTTGAGAACCTGAAGGTTGAACTGCTCAACAAGCAAAACTCGGGAAATTCCCAAATAGACCTTGTTCTCCAGTCACTTGCCACAGTTACCAAGACTTTTTCTCCTACTCCCCCTAAGGACCCCTTCAGTACCCAGTTATCAGGATATGTTTCTTTTTTGTTCTTTGTTGATGTTTGGTGGATATTTTTTTGTATTTTTTTATGGTTGTGGATGTACTACTACTGCTCCTGTGAACAAGTCCAATATTGCATCTTCCTTTTTCAAAAGGTAGAGGCATATTAAAACATTATTAATATGAATCCTTTTTATTATGTCTAGCACTATCTCTTTGTGTTCTATTCTCCATCATGATTGTGTGCACATAAGTGGCATGAGATAGCTTCACTGGACTTTTTTGTGTTTGCTATTTTTTATGATGCCAAAAGGGGGAAAATAACTCAGGGGGAAACATATTTGGGGAACTGGTTCTTATACACGTTTGCTCTGTAAGATAAGGCATAGTCTCAGGGGAAACACTTTTTACTGCCCCAACTCCTACCTATAATTGTTAAGTATGTCATCATCAAAAAAGGGGAAATTGATAGATCTTAAATACTCTTGGCTTATGTTTTTATGATCTAACAAACTTACTGTTAAGAACCAGATAGGGAAGTGATAAGTCAGGATTTTAACATGTTTTATGCCCCTACTTGCCTATGCTTTGATCATAAATTTGTACAAAATAGTCGTAAAAGGCTCACAGATTGTCCTTGTTTGCAGGTTTGATCGACAAAGTGATGAAATTTCAAAGATCGGCTCAAAAAGGAGTGAAACCTGCTCAAGTATCAAAGACCAAGAAATCTAATGGGAGAAGGCCTAGTACGGACCGCGCAAAGTGGTATGCGGCCGCATTAGGAGATTCAGAGAGTTGTAAAATTGGGCTCAAGGGAAATGCAGCCGTGGTACATATCTCGCGGTCCGCAGTCAAAGCTCTATGGCCGCACTACTCTTTTGTGCAGTTCGCGGTCAAGAGATTCTGAGAGCTATAATTTTACAAGACAATGTCATGCGGTTGACGAACATTATTGTGCGGATCGCACCAATTCCCTTTGCGGTTACGGTCGCGGTTGAGGTCGTGGTCGTGGTCACGGTCGCAATCACGGTCGCAGTCCATTCGACGCGGTCCGCGGAGTCTAAGTTCAAAAAAGCCAAAGTTGAAGTCAAGGAGCCAGTGCGGACGCGGTCCATTTAGTGCGGCCCGCACTAACCCCCTAGGGGTATTTTTCTCCAGTTTTTCCATCCTATTATAAATAAAACATTTTACCGTTTTTAGGTTATCTGTTATTTCCAGAATACAGATGCGCTCGTGAGAACAACTTTTGTAGCCATTTTTGGCATCTTAGCTTCAAATTAACGATAGATTCTTGCAATTTAATTTAGTATTTAGTTATCATGTCTTGTTGTTCATCTAATTATTCATTTTATTTTTCAAGCATGAGTAGCTAAACCCGTTAGCGAAGGTTGTGGCTCAACCCTAGAGTGGGTAATTGATGGGTGTTGCCATCTAGGATTAGATTGACTATGGGTACTTGATATTTGGTTTAATTTCATGTTTTAATTTAGAATTGGTGGTTGCAAATACTGATTTAAGCTTTGTGGGTTTAACTTTCTTGGGAAAGAGAGTCTATGCCCCTGAAATTGACCCAACAAGGAATTGGGATGGACTCATGAGAAATGATAGTCCCAATTAACGGGGTTAAATGTCGAGAGAGTAATCACCCTACTTGAACCCTAGTCGCTTGTCCTAGTTTGCCTACCCATTTGGTCTCGAGAGAGTCAATTGGGAAAAATCACTCTCTCTACCGAGAGGTGTGAGAGTGGGTAAAATTGTGCAACAGTTATAGCATAAGCCACAACTATGTCAATCGAATCTTAGTAACATCTAGCCGTCAATTTCAATCTAGGTGATGTAACAACCCTTGTTCCCTTCTTCCCATTAGATACAACTTCAGCAATCATCTCGTAGCATAATCTAGCTTCAATTAGTAGTTTGATTATAGTAGATTGTATTTTAAAAACCCAAAAATGAAAAGAAGATCATCTAAGAGCTCACACGCAATACTATCTTAAGTAGATACCCGAATTCCTTTCTAGGTCTCTGAGGATTCGATCCCAACCCTCATATCAGGTAAAATCTATGGCGCCCCTCTTCTCCTACTCTTTAGTAGCGGGTAGTTGGCCCCGGTCACTTTTTGGCGCCGTTGTCGAGGAGCTTACGGTTTTTGGCTATCTATTCAGTAGCTTTGTGGGTTGCTCTTCTTTACTTCTTATTTACTAATTTTGTTTGTGTTGATTACTCAGGTACAAATGGCTCTCAATACCAATGCCCCTCTTGGCAATGTGAATGCGGGGGAGGAGGTAGATGATCTTGATCAAGAATAGGTTCCTATTTTACCTCAAGCTCCACGTAGAGGCCATCAGGCCAATGCATATGACAACAAGAATATTCCAGACCCTCTTCCACCACTGCCAAGAGTGGCTCCAAGAGTCCTCCCAAATCAACGATATGCGAGTGCCATTGTTCCTCCCCGAATCCGGGCGGGGAACTTTCAAATTAAAAATGTCATGTTGACCTTGCTTGAGCAAAGAGGGTATTTTACGGGCTCCTTCAATCAAAATGCCTACAAGCACTTGAAGGGGTTCGTAAATACATGCTGGGGTATCAAGCAAACAAATGTATCCGAGCATGCATTGAGATTTAGGCTTTTCCCATTTTTCTTCGGGGTAAGGCATTGGATTGGTTAGTAAGGCTCCCCAATCATTCCATCACAATGTAGGATGAATTGGCGGAAAAATTTATTTCCAAGTTCTTTTCTCCAAGTCACATGGCGGCGCTTCGGGATAAAATTTTTGCTTTCAAGCAAGATCCAATGGAACCCTTGCATGAAATATCGGAGAGATATAGAGCAATGGTGAAAGAGTGCCCAAATAATGATATGACGGATGTGATGATTCAACAAACCTTTTATCGGGGCATTAACAACACTAATCAATGCATTGTGAACCAATTGTCCGGAGGAAACTTTATGAAGCTTCCTTACAATAAAGTTTGTGATGTTTTGGATGACGCGGCCGACAATTCTTTGTCATGGCAAAGTCGAGCAAATGTGCACCAAGTTGACCCCATGGTAATCCATTTGCACAAGGAGTTGCATGACCATGGTCAAGCTATTGCCGAGCTCACTACGACTATGAATCAATTGGCGAAGGCGCAATTGCAACAAGTCCAAAATCCTCGCCAACTCAATGCCATGGAAGGAGTGAATATGCTTAAGAGAAGTCAAAGAAGGAAAAAATCTCAAGGAAATTATGATCAATATGATGATGGTGGTGGTTTCTCAAATGAGTGTTATGATGAGCAAAGCAAAGAAGTTCAATATGTCAATAACTATCAAGGAAATCGAGGCAACTTTGTCAATAAACAATGGCAACCCCAAGGAAATTGGGGCAATCAACAAGGTAGTGGTAATTGGAACAACAACAATCAAGGTAGAAATTGGGGGAACAACAATTTGGGCAACCAAGGGAATTGGAATGGTAATAACAACAACAATTGGAATAACAACAATGGTCAAGGTGGGTGGAATAACAACGGAAATCAAGGCAACCGGGGACAAGGTTTTCAAAGGCCCCCGATGTATCAACAACTGAACAATCCCCCTCCGTTTCAATCTCAAGGGTCCAGTTCTTCAGGTAATGATATGGGAAGAATAGAAATGATGTTCGAACAAATGATGAAGAAGAACCAAGACTCTGATGCTCAATTAGCTTCCCACAATACCTCTATTCGGAACTTGGAGGTGCAATTAGGCCAAATCTCATAATCGTTAAATACTCGACCTAAGGATGCTCTACCAAGTGATACGGTAGTGAACCCGAAGGGAGGTAACAATCATGTGATAGCGGTTACAAGAAGAAGTGGGAGAGGCAGTGATGTGCATGCCTCGAAAGAAAATCAAGTTGTGGATGATGATGTCGGGTTCCAAGAATATGTGAGTCCTTTGATAGTTGAAGATGTGGTTGAGGCAAATGTGAACAATGAAGTGATGATAGATATTGATGAGGCCGGGGTGGAAACACAAAATGCCGTGAACCCATCTAGGGGACATGTGATTGATATACTCGAGACGGTGGTGCCCAACGCCAAGGCACCTTTTCCTAGGCCACCTCCGCCTTATCCTCAATGGTTAGCAAAGAAAAAGGGTGATAACTAATTCAAAAAGTTCATTGAAATGATGAAGAGTCTTACAATCAATGAGCCTTTGGTGGAGGCACTTGAGAAAATATCGGGGTATGCAAAATTTATGAAGGATTTGGTAACAAAGAAGAGGTCAATGGAGTCTGAAACAATTAAGATGACTCATCAAGTGAGTGCTATCATACATTCTATGGCCGTGAAACTTGAAGACCTCAGAGCTTTTACTATCCCTTGCACTATTAGTACTGCGGATTTTGCCAAGTCCCTTTATGATTTAAGGGTTAGCATAAATTTGATGCCTTATTCGGTCTTCAAGACCTTGGGAATAGGACAACCTCAACCAACATCAATGAGACTTCAAATGGCGTATCGATCGATGAAGCGACCCTTGGGCATAATTGATGATGTTCTTGTCCATGTTGATAAATTCATATTACCGACCGACTTTTTCATCTTGGATTGTGAAGTGGACTTTGAAGTCCTGATTATTGTTGGGAGACCCTTCCTAGCTACGGGGAAGGCATTGGTTGATGTTGAAGTGGGTGAGTTGACTTTCCGTGTGGGGGATGAGAAGGTTGTTTTTCATGTTTGCAAATCAATGAGACAACCCAATAGCACTGAGGTGTGTTCATTTGTGGACATTGTCACAGTTGTGATACAGGATGACAAAAGTTCCATGATTAATGTTAAAGATCCCCTTGAGATCGTGCTTCTTAATATGTATGTCAATCATGATGCAAGTAGAGTGGAATGCATGAATGCTTTGCACGGTATGGGCTCGTATTCTTATGAGCCTAAGAAATTTTCCTTGGATCTTGAAAATCAGAAAACGCCACCAACTAAGCCATCCATTGAGGAGCCACCGGTATTGGAGTTAAAACCACTTCCTCCACACCTCAAGTATGAGTTCTTGGGCTAAAATTCTAATTTACCAATTATTTCTTCTTGCCTCACTAACTTGCAGGTAGATGCCATCTTGGCAGTTCTCAAAAGGAGGAAGAAAGCAATTGGGTGGACATTGGCTGACATTTGGAGAATAAGCCCAGATTTGTCATGCATAAAATTATCTTGGAGGATGATGTAAGACCTTCCTTAGAACATCAAGGGAGGATAAATGAAGCAATGCAAGAGGTGGTAAAGAAAGAAGTGATCAAGTGGCTTGATGCGGGTGTGGTGTATCCAATCTCTGATAGCTCATGGACTTCTCCGGTACAATGTGTACCAAAGAAAGGTGGGATGACCATGGCGACAAATGACAACAATGAGCTTATTCCCACTCGAACCATCATAGGGTGGAGAGTTTTTATGGACTACCGGAAACTCAACAAGGCGACCCAGAAGGATCATTTCCCATTATCGTTCCTTGATCACCTTGCGGGGCGAGCTTTCTATTGCTTTTTGGATAGGTATTCGGGCTATAATCAAATCTTAATTGACCCAGAGGACCAAGAGAAGACCACTTTCACATGCCCATATGGTACATTTCTTTCTCCCAGATGCCATTCGGGTTGTGTAATGCTCCGGCGACCTTCCAACGTTGCATGACGGATACTTTCACCGACATGGTGGAAGACATATTGGAGTCTTTATGGATGATTTTAGTGTGGTTGGTGATTCCTTTTAAGAATTATAGGTAAACTTGGATAGATTCTTCTCCCTATATGAAGAAACTAATCTCGTTCTCAATTGGGAAAAATGTGATTTCATGGTTGAAGAAGGTATAGTGTTGGGTCACAAGATTTCTAAGCATGGTATTGAGGTAGACAAGGCTAAAATCGAGGTGATTTCGAGGCTTCCCCCGCCCCCAACTTATATCAAAGGGGTGAGGAGTTTCTTTGGCCATGTCGGGTTCTATCGACGGTTTATAAAATGTTTCTCGAAGGTTCTGAATCCCCTTTGCAAGTTGCTAGAGAAAGATGCTAAGTTTGTTTTTGATGAAAAATGCATGGAGGCCTTTGATCTTTTAAAGCACAAATTGACCACCACCCTGATCATTACCGCACCCAATTGGAGTTTGACCTTTGAATTAATGTGTGATGCAAGTGACGCTGCAGTGGGGGCGGTGTTGGGTCAAGGAGTTAGCAAAATGTTCCATCCCGTGTACTACGCAAGTAAGACTATAAATGAAGCTCAATGGAATTACACTGTGACGGAGAAGGAATTGTTGGCCATTGTATTTGCCATGGAGAAATTTAGGCCATATCTTATAGGGGAAAGGTAATTGTGCACACCAACTATGCCGCCCTTTTCACACCACCTTTTTACACACCTACCCCGAAAGGATAAATGTATAAGGGAGCTTTTCCATTTAAAGTGACATTATTAGAAATGGAATTTTTTTTTAGAGTCGCCACTTGCGAAAGGATTGGCTTTTGGTGTCCCAAGTCACTGGTTTAACTTGAATTCCAAATTGAGGAAAATTGCCGACTTCCCATTTGGAGTCTGTGAACCAGAAATTCTGAATAAGGAATTTTGTTGACCCGAGGGAAGATGTTAGGCACCCCCGGATCCTGTGGTTCTAGCACGGTCGCTTAAATTATTATAAATGGCTAAAAATTTAATTTTTATATATGACATCCTATAGTGCAATTTTAAATATTATTTACTTTTAATTAATTTTAAGGAAGATTGAACGTCGTCGAAAATATGTCTTTGGATCGAATGACATGAAATGAATCCGCAATCCGGAATACATTTTATTCAATGTTTTAAGATTTGGATTTGGGTCACATGAAATGCACACCCGGGTTTAGGAAAGTAATTTTTAAAATAGCGCGCCTAAAACAACTACGCATTTTAACTTTGCGAGGGCCATAGAAATTTGCTAAATGGCACGCCTCGAATTCTAAGGGTAAGCAAGATTAATTAAATGAGGGCCATGCAAATGAGATTTTTATCTGGAACGGCACATCTCAAATTATTCCAAAGGGGCTTTACTCAACCGAAACAAACTACGGATGTTCATAATTTGGATTAAACTATTAAAGCAGTGACTAAAAGACATAATAAAGAACTAATAAAAGATGTCAAACAAGTGCCAAAAACAAATGAAGGTATATTCTTCTTTAGAATTAAAATTTTAACTCACAACTTCTTGCAAATCATTTAAGGAAAGAAATGAGCATTAACAACTTTGAAACAAGTCAATGATAAAGCTATTGCTGTCTAAGTAACTTGCTTATTAGATTGAAATTCTCGAAACTGTCTACAGATGATGCCACAAAGCCAATCCAGATTTAGCATTTTAGCAAAGTTTAACAACACTGATACTCATCCAACAAATAAACAAACAGAACATTTACCACACAAAAATGAATGGCTATTGTTTACTATGAAAATAAGTAGGTCCAATCAAACAAAAAGGAAAGGTAAAAGCAATATACAGAAGGTTCAATGCGAAAAATGAAAAGGAACAATAGAAAATGCATAATTCATACTCGATGCAACTGTAGCGGTGTGAGCTCTAGTTGAAACTAACACTTTAAGAGTGAACAGAGTATTGTAACTGAAAAGACTTGCATTTACTACTTAAATGAACTAGTAACAAGAACATGGTTAAGAAACATTTAGTAAGGAAATTGACTGTCCAAAGACCCAACTCTTGCAATACACATGGACTAAAAATAGTTTAATTATGAATAAATGAATCCCTACACCTAACACTCGTTTGTCATTAAGTCACATAGATTGAATTGAATTCAAACTCTTCAATACAATTAGGATATCAAAAAAATAACCAAACCATGTATCTAAATTTATTTGAACCATTTTTTTGGATGGTTGCCTACATGTTTAATATGCTGACTAACATATCCACTGTTTTCCACACAAATATTAACAGAGAAATTCATCACAGCCCAAAACTAGCCAGCATTTATGAAAAATTTATGTTCCTTATCATAAAAAATAGTTACAAAGCTTTTGTGTTTACCGGCTAGGCGAAGAACATAGCGAAGTTGAGCCAAATACAGGCTAGCAAAAACAGTGACGACGAACTCAGCAAGAAATTCCAGCAAAATAGCAGCGGATTTACCATCAACGAACAGCGATTTCCTCGATTTGAAAAGCTTTCAGAACCCTGAAAATACACCGCAACTGATTTGAAGTTGAAAACTGCTTTTTATTATTTATTTTTTAAACTTTTCTTTAGTTTTGGAGTTTTTTTTTCTCAGATTTTTGACCTCCAAAATTCTTTCTCCAAATCCCAAGCTCTTTCTCTTAGTCGTTCAGATGTGCTTGATTGAGTGTGTAAATTCTCTATCAAATCTGTGTTGAAGGGAATGAAGAGGGAGAAGAAGCTACTGGATCCAAAAGGAGAGGGAATGGCCAGAGATGGAAAATGGGGAGAGGGTTCTCGTTTTTTGGCGTGTCCCCTCTAATGTGTATTTTCACTGATTTCTCAAGTGTGTTTCCGTTCCCCCCTATATAAGTGTGTGTATATGGTGTTTTCTAATGTGTAAGGGGTCTTGTGTATGGGAGTATTTTTGGGGGAAGGTCTTATGTGGGGGAAGGTCTTTTGGGGGGAAATATTTTGGGGAAAGGTCTCATATGGGGAAAAGTCTTTGGGGATTTTTTGGGGAAAGTCTCATGTGGGGGAAAGTTCTTCCAATTCTCTTTTTTTTATTCCCAATTTTCTTTTTATCTTTTTTTAATTAAAAATCCTAAAAAATATAAAATTATACTAATTATAAAAATTATCAAAGTTACTTAATCCTAAATTAAAAAAGAAAAATCAATAAAGAAAAGGTGTAAAAATGAAGCATTTTTTGTGATTTTTAATTTTTATAAAACAAGTAACTATCGATTAATCCTAAAAATGTAAAACTAAGGCCTAAATGCCATGTGTGAAATTTTGGTATTTTGCAATTAATAAAAAATCTACAAAATTCCTAAAAATGGCAAATAAGTAAGAAAAATCTATTTTCTTGTGATTTTTATCGGAGTATTTCATATAGGGAAAAAATCACGTGCTTACAGCTGCTCCTCTTTGCTCGGAAACATGAATAGTTTTCGAGTAAAGATAAAGTGATAAACCTGAGGGATTTTGGCCCGTCTGAAACTCCATGAGAAGCATTTTTGAAAGAATCTGACCGTACCTTGCTTCAGAGGTTGCCTACATATCCTTGGCTATAATGGAATCAGGTCAGTGTAGTTCTGGAAGTTTTGGTAGATAGGACTACCGAGAAGCTGTGATTTCGATGATGTTTCTGCTTGTTTAGCTCCTTATTACACCAAAATGAAAAATCAAGAGCTAAGGTAGCTAGGTCTATCACCTACGAGTTACAAGATTCCTATCTATAAATCTCTTGAAGCTTGATCTTGAGTCTTAGCTGATTTTTTTGTGGACTCCTATCTGAATCTTGATGCTCGCAAGCGGTAGGTATTTATTTCTTTCTGTAGCATTGGGTCAAAACAGGATCAGCGGAGCTTGTGACTTCAATCAGATTTTGAGCAATCCGCACTCTTGCTTGCTTCACATTTGAGTTCATTTATTTTTGTTCTTTTCTTATTTTCTTATTTTCTTCTTTTCTTGACTCTGGATTGAGACTCATTCCATCGGTCATCTCGCACAGGTCGATCTGCTTAAGATACCAAAACAAACAAACGAACGAAATTTTCTGCCCCAGTTTTCACTAGGAAAATTTCGTGAGTTAGTTGTGACACATATCAAAGCAATCAAATCAGGATTGTGTATCCTTGTGACTGAATCCAGGTCATACTGGGAAAATGACTGGGTTATGCCGGAAAAAGAAAAAGGGTCTCGGGGTTATGCTTGGACGAAAAGAAAAAAAAAGGCTCCTTGGGTTATGCTGGGGGGATCCACGGGTTATGCCGGGATGGAAAGAAATAAAAGCCTCTTGGGTTATGCCATAAGGATCCTCGGGTTATGCCGGGATTTGGGAAAGAAAAGGCTCCCTGGGTTATGCCAGGGAGATCCTCGGGTTATGCCGGGATTTGAAAAGAAAAAGCCCCTTGGGTTATGCCAGGGGGATCCTCGGGTTATGACGGGATTTGAAAAGAAAAGGCTCTTTGAGTTATGCCAGTTAGATCATCGGGTTATGCCGGGATTTGGAAAGAAAAAGCTCCTTGGGTTATGTCAGGCAGATCCTCGGGTTATGCCGGGATTTGGAAAAAAAAATCCCATTGGGTTATGCCCGGGGGATCCTCGGGTTATGCCGGGATTTGGAAAGAAAAAGCTCTTTGGGTTATGCCGGGGAGATCATCGGGTTATGCCGGGATTTGGAAAGAAAAAGCCCCTTGGGTTATGCCAGGGGGATCCTTGGGTTATTCCGGGATGGAAAGAAAAAAGCTCCCTGGTTATGATAGGGAGATCCTCGGTTTTTACCGGGATTTGGAAAGAAAAAGTGCCTTGGGTCATGCCAGGGGGATCCACGGGTTATGCCAGGATGGAAAGAAAAAAGCTCCCTGGGTTATGCTAGGGAGATTTTTGGTTTTTTGCCGGGATTTGGAAAGAAAAAGCCCCTTGGGTTATGCTAGGGAGATCCTCGGATTTTTTTGCCGGGACTTGGAAAGAAAAAGCTCCTTGGGTTATGCCAGGGAGATCCTCGATTTTTTGGCCGGGATATGGAAAGAAAAAAAGCTCCTTGGGTTATGCCAGGGAGATCCTCAGTTTTTTTGCCGTGATTTGGAAAGAAAAAGCTCCTTGGGTTATGCCGGGGAGATCCTCGGTTTTTTGGCCGGGATTTGGAAAGAAAAAGCTCCTTGGGTTATGCCAGGTAGATCATCGGTTTTTTGGCCGGGATTTAGAAAGAAAAAGCTCCTTGCTACCATGATTGGTTTCTCTTTTGGGGTTTCATTTTCATTTCTTTTCTTCTTTTTATATTTTCCTTTTTATTTAGCAAAACGCATGAAAGAATTTTGGGGAAACTTCTTTTTTTGTCGTTTTCTTGCTGCAAAGCTGTTTCATCGCTTGCGCATTTCATTTCTTTTTGGGCTGCACCTGCTTCTTGCATGGTTGCTTTGAATGGAACTTGTTTTCAACAATGAACAATTTATTAGTTTAAAACGGTGGTTGGTTTTGTGGCCTTGATCATCCCAATTGCTTGATCCCGCCCCATTTCCGTTAAGAGCTTGCTACTTATTGGCCTTGAGGGTGAATCTCTTTTCAAACCGATCGGGTTCAACTCTCAGGGGTTTCATTATGATTTGCCCGTGTGGGATCTGGCCTTTGCACTTTATTCTGCCCTTGCCTTTGATTTTCTTTCTTTTCCAATGTCTTTGCTTTGAAGGCATCAACCATTATGGTCAGTCAGGATTGGGCTGACGCACTTACTGAGGCTGGGCATTTTCTTTGACTCTGACCAGGCGGAGCCCTGTGAAGCCGATCCTGCCACCTTTTCTTTGTAATAGTTGTGGAATCAGAGTTAAACTGAAAGGATTCAAAGAAAAAGTATGCAAAAGGCAAGTATATGAGTTTAAAGAGAAGCGTCCCTTTCGAGGGAAAAAAAGGACTTATCTGGGGTGCATGCTGGATTCAAATGAACATGACATTCTTCTTGTACTGGATGCCCGACCCACATAAACTTTCCAGCTTTTTGTGAACCCATTGATCCGCATTTCAAAACCAGGGAACCTTGCCTATATGTGCCCTGAGTACATCACCCTCTCTTGTTGTAATGTATGGACTTATTCAAACCGCGAACCAATCATCTCTCAATTGTTCCTATTCTTTGTTTTATTTTCTCAAGGTTACGTTCTTCGCATTTTGACTCTTGGTTCATGGTTTCGAAATTTGACAGCATTTTGGGATCTAGGCATGAAGTCCGCAAGCATGTCATGTTATTTAAAGCTGCACTATTAGAGCTAAAGAGAAGAAATGAAGGAGCAAAAATAGCAAAATCAGAAAGAATAAAGAAAAATGAACGATGAAGTATTGATTTCATTTCTTGGAATTTTGAAGATAACAAGGTTCACATTCGGGACGTTAAAGACAAGAAACTACAGGAAACATCCGAGTTACACCCTGGAATAACTCGGGATGCAGAAAAAGTGGTAGGACGAGTCTATCGGGACTCTTGCCCGATCGGGAATGGCGTAGCCTTCCAGTTTTGGAGTTTAGCATCTGGTCCCATGTAGAGCACCTCAGGGGTGCTAGTATCCTCCCCTGGATGAACCATATTGGTTTCATAAAGCATTTGTCTCATAGCTCCACATATTTCCTCACTTTCTTCCGCTGTGAAAACCGCATCGTCTTCCTCTTCACTATACTTAGGCTTGACAAAGGTCTCATACATATGTGGCATCTCATAATCGGCCCTTTTAATTTCTTGAAAGAATACTTCTGCTTCCTCAGCACTCACAGGCTTCTTAGGCGGGAAACGTCTTCTGGTGGCATTGTTTACCACCTCTACATTTGAATATTTCTCAATAGGGGAATTGTCTATCAGCCCTCCCAAGATCTCTTTACCCTTGTATGTTACCACTGTCTGATGATAACTCCATGGTACCACAGCGGGGCTCGTCATAGGCTTCTGTGGTACGTGTCCAATAACCATTGGCTCACTCAGCCGAGGTGGTTTGATTGTCCCCGCACCACATAGGCTTGCTTGGGTCCGTACATTTGTGTTCCTTTTCTCAAGTCAGTTTTCTTTTTTGGTTCTGTCTCGGTGATTTTGCTTTCCTTTTCCCCTTCCTCTCGCTTCGAGGCCACCTTTGGCTTTCTTTCCGCATTAGCGATAGCAATTATAGCTTTCAAGGCTATATCAAACTCCCTATCTTCACAGATCATCCCGATTACTGTCCCGTTGTTGTGAGCGGGCAGCGAATTATTGGTCACATTTGGGACATCCTCATCCTTCAACACAATTTTCCGTTGCTCTATTAAATTCTCCACCGCTTGTTTCAGAGTCCAACAGTCATTTGTATGATGGCCTTATGCCCCTGAATGGTATGCACACCTGACACCAGCTCTGCAGGCAGGTGATGTCGGGTTTTGTCTGTTCAGAGGGACAGGCTGTAGTAGACCCATTTGGACAAGTTTCTGGAATAGACTAGAGTAAGATTCACCAATTGGGAAAAAGTTTGGTCTCTTGGGTGGTTCCCAATGATGGAAGTTATTCTGCAGAGGTCAAGGATTATAGTGGTTCTGGTGGGGAGGATGATTTCTTGGGAATGGAGGTTGATTTCTGTTGGCATGTGGTTGCGGTCGGGAAATGGGTTGAGCGTTCATGACCGCATATGGTTGTGGAGCATAAGCCATGTCAGGATGAGGTTATTAGTGTTGAGAGGTTCTTTCAAAAAAACATGGGCCTAGGAGCCCGGCGTCTTCTCGCCCCTGAGGCTGCCATAACTGTTTCTTCTTTCTTATTACCTTTGGCCATTCCTCCCGACCCGTCTTGGATGGCTTGGTAGGTTGCTCTGATGGCTGACTGGCTCAAGATTCTGCCCGTTTTCAGACCGTTTTCTACCATTTCCCCGATTTTAATCGCCTCTGCAAAAGTCTTGACCCATGGCTGACATCATATTCTGAAAGTAGTAAGCTTCATGGGATTGAAGGAAAATAGTGACCATCTCTACCTCATCCATTGGAGGCTTCACTCTTGACGCCTGTTCACGCCACTTAATTGCATACTTGCGGAAACATTCTGAGGGTTTCTTCTTTAGATTCGCCAAGGAGTTCCTGTCCGGCACAATGTCTATATTGTACTGAAATTGTTGAACAAAGTCTCTAGCAAGATCGTCCCAAATATGCCAATGTTAGACGTATTGATCCATATACCACTCTGAAGCAATACCGATTAAGTTTTCCCCGAAATATGCCATCAACAATTCTTCCTTGCCACCGGCCTCCCGTAGCTGATTGCAATACTTCTTTAGGTGAGCAATGGGGTCACCGTGTCCATCATACATTTCAAATTTTTGTGTTTTGAACCTTGAGGGAAAGTGTACATGCGGGAACAAACACAGGTCTGTATAGGAGACACTCTTTTGCACGCTCAAGCCTTGCATATTTTTTAAGCTCTACTCAAGGCTTCTCATTCTCTTTGCCATTTCGTCCTTCTCTGGGGCTTTGGGGTTTTGTCTTGCCCTTCGCAATTGACATGTGTTCGAGGAATTGTCAAGAGAATCCACTCAGGTATGCTAAGGTTGTTCCTTCTTTCTTTTGGAATGATTTATACGACATAAACGAAACGAGCAAATGCTTAATTTCCATACATAACTTTATTCATAAAAATACTAGAGATGCTTATGTTCTTGATTCCCCATATATCATATTATTCTATCATTTATTCATGGGTCTCAGAAAATACGTAAGTTGATAAACTTTATTTCATGATATTAATCAAAGTCGTAATGGTCTCATGACACTCCGAAAGATTTTATTGACGTACTTCTCATGCATTGCATTCATTTACATATACATTGACCCATGACCAGATGGTGTTATATATACATTTATATGTATGTACACACACACACACACACACACACACACACACATATATATATATATATATATATATATATATATATATATATATATATATTGTATGTATATGGAATATGGAAAAAGGTTACGGCGTTATATATGCTCTACCACCTGATCAGCTGGTATATGTTGATGATTTGCTCATAGTGGTCGAGATGACATGATGGGATGCTTATGTATATGGGATATGGGAAAAGGTTACGGCGTTATATATGTTCCACCACCTGATCAGCTGATATACGTTGATGATTTGCTCATAGTGGCCGAGATGATATGATGGGAAGCTCTTAGAGGATTGATGATGTTATGAATGCATATACATATGCATGGTATGACATTTATATGTATATGCACAACATTATAATATTAAATGATTCACAAAGCTATTCTAATATACATGTTGAGTCTTTTATTGCATATTTTTTTCATGTCTATTGTTTACTGATTTTCATTCCTTACATACTCGGTACATTATTTGTACTGACATCCCTTTTGCCTGGGGACGTTGTGTTTTATGCCTCCAGGTCCCGATAGATAGGTTGAGAGTCCTCCAAGTAGGTTATCAGCTCAGCGGAAGATGTTAGTGCGCTACATTTGCTCCGGAGTTGCTTATATGGTTTGTATGATTTAGACATGTATTGACTAGTATGTCGAGGCCCTGTCACGGACTTATGATGTTTATGTACTCTTAGAGCCTTGTAGACATATGTCATGTATCTGAAAGATTATATGGCCTTGACGGCCTATGTTTAGTATACGAGTGATTATTTTGGCCTTATATGCCTTAACATCATATGTATAAGCCAGTATATCAGGTTGGGTCATTTTATGTCGAGTGTTTTATTATGTTTTATCCTTCTTACCTCATACGGTCCTTCTGGCCCACTTACCGATGATGATTTAATAAGAAAGATACATTAGGTTGGTACTTGGTTGAATAAGGTATCGGATGCCCATCGCAGCCCATCAGATTGGATTGTGACAAAAGTGGTATCAGAGAAGTTTTTTCCTAGGGAGTCCACAAGCCGTGTCTAGTAGAGTCTTGTTTGTGAGTGTGTTGTACACCACACTTATAAGTAGGATGCTACAAGGAATTTAAAACTGTCACTCTTTCTTCTTACTCCACATTACTTATAAGAATTCAAATTCATAATTTCTATTTTATTCATAATAAGACGATACCCATATCCAAAAAGACAATTAGTAAGAGATTAAATGTAGCTATGGAAGAGTTGACCCCGACTAGCCATGGCGGTCGATGGTCCGAAATTAGAACTCTTTGAAGGAGAAAATCAAATGAAGTGCCTATAATGACAGATAAAGTAGAAAAGGTTGAGTCCCATGTGGCTAACCGTCTAGGCAAAGGTTTGAACAGCCAAGGTACCCCAAATGCTCTAAAATTGAAGTTGGAATAGAGAAGCCAAAAATGAAAGGCCTACGAAGGTAAAATAATGTTGGAAAAGGTTAAGTCTCACACGACTAGCCATTGAAGCAAAGTTTGAGGAGCCAAAGGTTCCCCAATGCTCCGAAGAAAAGAAACGAAAAGAAAAAAAAATGATGATGAAAAAAAAAATTGGAAGGGAATGGCCTACGAAAGCAAGATAAAGTCGAAAATGTTGAGTTCCACCGACCAATCGTCATGACAAATTCTAGAAAATCCAGAGTTTCTCCAGAGTCAGAAATGTAATCGGTATTCAGGAAGCAACCAGTTGTAGTTGAAAGGGCCGAGATCAAGTGATCAAAGCAATCAAGGCCACAAAACCAACCACCGTTCCAAACTAACAATTGCTCTTTGTTTGAAAACATGAAATAAGTGCAATGCAAAGCAACCTTGCAAGAAGTATATGTGTTGGCCCAAGTTCAAATGAAGTTTTGAAGATTGATAAAATGAACTCAGTCAAGAACCAGGTCCATCATGTGAGACACAATGTTGATATGCTTACACATGTGACATACATGTGAAGAAGATAAGTCTCAAGGATCAGCAACAATATCTTCTGAGTTGATCGAAAAGGTTGCATAGGATAAGGAGTTGAAGTCTCCTTATGTGAAGAGAACTACATCCGGATCAAGGATAAGGATTGGAGTTTGAATTGTTCTAGTACTCGAATTTGATGAAGGATCAGAAATTCGAGTTTTAATCAAACTCTGATTACTAACTCTATAAATAATAATGATTATTCTCTTTTACAGGTGATTGCACATACGCAGAAGTTAAACTAAATTGAGAGCAAAAGAGCTAGGCGATTTTGCAAGCAATTTGTGTGTGATTCAAGTGTGCAAATCTGAAGCTACATGAACCAAGAGTGAAGAACCAATTCCATTGTGTCTTTCTTTATTTCTAGTTCAATTGTAATAGGCGTTTTCATATTTTACCTTTCAGATTTATCTAGAAGTAATTGTACTAGGTACTTTGAGTATTCAAGTTAGAGTTAACTTGAAGGTATCGCAACAGTTGAGGATGTGTGCTACACTGGGATTAGAGTTTAATCCTTAGGTTTACAAGTGTTTGTCAATGCTGTTTTGGCTCAGTGATTTTAGTGGAAGTTTGGGAAAATCCTACAGAGTAGTAAGTCGTGGTTTTTTCACCTTTTGAGCCAGGTGTTTTCCACGTAAAAATCTTTGTGTTCTTTACTTTATGCACTCTTAATTCTGCGAATAGTCATAATAAGTATATCTAGAAGAACCAGGTTCTTCTAGTGTGAAAATTAGGTACCACACAAATCACCCCCCCCCCCCGTGTGGTATTGACGTTTAGAACATCAATTGGTATCAG
>MU703202.1:70086-107092 GCA_026770625.1 Nicotiana glauca
GGTATAAAGAACATGCATGAGTGTTTTGACTTCCATTTTCAAGAATTAATGCATAAAAATCCCCCTTTCTATTAAAATCTGAAAATCAAGGAGAAAGGGGTTAGGGATTTTACCTTTAGAAATGGAGATGAAGACACTCGCCTTAGAATTTTCCGGACCAAGAAAATTTGAAGAACAATTTTTGAAGAAGATAATCTTTTTTCTCAAGAACCCCCCCCCCCCCTTCTCTCTATTGTTTTGGTCAGAAAAGTGGTTAAAATAAGGGGTTAGGGCATTTTATCAAAATGGGGGTCGGGCTTTAAAATTAGAAAATAGAAGCCCGGGGTGAAATCTGCGGTCGCATCTCCGATCGCAGAGTAAACATGCGGTCTGCACAATGGACCGCAGAATTGCTCCCCAAAAAACAAATGTTCTGACATGTTTTGCGACAAGAATGCGGTCCATTCATGTTCTGCGGTCGCATAATGCGCCGCAGAATTGACCCCCAAAATCCCTGAGGAATTTATGCGATGATTATGCGGTCCGCATTTTGATTATGCGATCGCATAGTGGACCGCATTTTTAAATTCAATTTTGACAAACCTTCTGTTACACTCTGTGGTAGGAATGCGATCCGCATAGCTGATCTGCGATCGCATTCTGGACCGCAGAAATGACAATTTCTGGAAAATTGATTCTTTTCGATTTTTAAAGCTTAGATCACTACCAAGGGTCCGAACCGCGGCGAGTTCCTAACACAATATTCGGACCTTGACACTATGAGCTACTAGGTTTTAAGCACAAATTTTTTTTTACGGGGCCTTACAACAACCTCTAGGGTTTGAAAGCAAAGAATGTCTTGAACATGTGTACAAGCTGGACAAGGCTCTCTATGGACTCAAACATGCACCTAGAGCATGGTATGAAAGACCGTTAAAATTCCTACTGGAGCATAGGTACAAGATAGGTAAAATAGATAGTACTTTATTCTTAAGGGAAAAAGGTAAGGACCTTCTTGTTGTACAAATTTATGTTGATGACATAATCTTTGGGGCAACCACTGACAAGGTAAGCAAAGAATTTGCAAAACTAATGGGAAGTGAATTTGAAATGAGCATGATGGGTGAGCTTAACTTCTTAGGATTGTAGATCAAACAAAGCCAAAGTGGAACCATGATTCACCAGTAGAAGTATACAAAAAAACTAATCAAGAAGTTTAAAATGGAGGATTCTAAAGAATAGATACACCTATTGCAACTGCCACTCAATTAGATATTGATGAACCTGGTTCATCAGTTGATCAGAAGTTGTATAAGGGTATGATTGGTTCACTTTTGTATCTTACTGTCAGTAGACCTGACATTGTTTTCAGTGTAGGGCTTTGTGCTCGATTTCAGGTAAATCCAAAAGAGTCTCACTTGACTGTTGTCAGGAGGATATTGAGATATCTGAAAGGCACTACTGAATTGTGTCTTTGGTACCCTAAAGGTAGTAATTTCAATCTAGTAGGATATGTTGATGCTGACTATGCAGGTTTCCTAGTAGATAGAAAAAGCACCTCAGGTACGACACACTTCTTTGGTTCATGTCTTGTATCATGGGCTGCCAAGAAGCAAAATTCAGTAGCCCTATCTACTGCTGAAGCTAAGTATATGGCTGCAGCTTCTTGTTGTGCTCAATTACTATGAATTAAACAACAATTGGTAGATTTTTGAATTGAAGTGGGATGCATACCAAAATTTTGTGATAACATCAGTGCTACAAGTATGACAAGGAACCCTGTTAATCATAAAAGGACCAAGCACATAGATGTTAGACACCACTTTTTGAGAGGTAATTACGAGAAAGTTTTAGTCTCAATAGAATTATGTGCTACTGATAAATAAATATCTGACATATTCACCAAAGCACTGAATAGGGAAAACTTTAAAAGGAACAGGTTGGAATTAGGGATGATTAAGATCACCTAAAAGGGAACCAGTTCAGAATGCAATGAAAAAAATTGAAAAAAAAACATTTTTGGTTAGAAATTCTAACTTTTATGTAAATATCTAGACTAATTCTAACTCAGTATCATACTCTAATCAGTATACTCCTGTGACGTGTGTTTATATTAATTCATTGATCTCTTACAAAGTTTTTTCTCTATTCTGGTATATGAGGCATAATCAAGAGAAGTTCTACTTGAAGAACGTGGTTCATCAGTATATGCTCATGAGAAAAGGTCAGGTATGTTTCTATACTTTTCACAATTAGAAAAATAAATATTCCAATTATGAGCAGAAGTCCTATCCTAACCAAACTCCTAAAATTTAACCGTTGAGCATTAAACCAGTTTCATTCTCCTAGAATTCTACAGCAAACGGGACTTTTTGCTAAAAACTAGTGTCATCCATTTATCTCTTAAAGACCGGAGTCCTAATTGGATGAGACTCCTGATTGACCACTGCTAAAAAGCATGCCGTTAAAGCTCCTAATTATACTTCACTTTAAATACACTCTACATATTTCTATTTCAGTCCATAACCGTCATTAAGTACTAAACCCCTGATCATCCTCCTTCTCTCTAAAATTCTCCAAAATTCCCAAAATTCTCCAAAAATTCTCCGCCATGACTAATCCTCAAGAAAATCCATTAAGTCCCCCACCAGCATCTCCTAACACATCTTCATCTGTACCTCCTAGAGACAACCCTAAACCAAGATTCCGCCGGCAGAAAATATTGGCAAGAAAGAATGTAGCTGTCGGTGCTCTGAGAAAAGCTCTCAATGAAAAATTGAAAGCGAGTCAAAAAGGGGAAAGCTCTAAAAAGGAATCATCTGACTCAAGCTCTGAGTTTGAAGCTTTTGTCTCTGCAAGCGATGGATAAGAACGTGGGTCTTCTGACTCATACAAGAATCAAGAAACTCCTAAAGAGGTAAATACATGCTATGTTTTTTCTAATATAGTGGAGAAAGTAGATGATAGGTTTGTGTTGGTGGGATCTGTGAGAGATGTAAGTGAGGGAGAATCGAAGAGGAAGGGAAAGAAAAACAAAGGTGAAATTCTTACAATTTGTGGAGGAGTTGAGGAGAGTGGCAACAAGCCAGGGTGAAGTGAATCTGGGAAGGTTGCTGAAGGTCCTGTACACCTGAGTAAACAACAAGATGAACCTAGTTCATCTGTGGAAGAAACCTTGGCTAACATTCTGAAGAAGGTTGGACCAAGCTATGATCCCAAGAAGCGCAAAACTTCTCCTCAAAAGGCTCCAACTGCCTCTAAGCCAACAAAGAAGAGCAAGGTGTCATCTCCTAAGTCTACTATCCCTTCAGCACCAAAGGTGAAGGCTACTAGAAGCAGGGTAAGGCAAAGTGAGGCTGAGTTGCAGAAAGCCCTAGAGGCAAGCAAAAAAAAGAAGAAGGAAAAGGGAAAAGCTAAAGTTGTGTAAACTTCTATGGCTGCAGAAGAAGAGGAGGAGGAGATGGAACTGGTCCATCAGGAAAGAGGTACAACTGAGAAGGTTCCCACTCCTACACCAAAGAAATCCAAGACTTATGCCAAGAAGCCTTCAGAATCCATATCGGCTGAACCATCCATGGCAAAAAGAACCAAGTCTGCAGTCAAAGGAAAAGAAGTGCAAGTTCCTGAAGAAGAAGAAAAAGCATGGAGTGGAGAAGAAGAAGAAGAAGAGGAATCTGAAAAGGAACAGGATAGATTTGTCCTCTTTGGCAGGAGAAAGATCTTGAAAGGAAGAATTCTGAAAGACCTGGAGGAGCCAGGCATGAAAGGATTGGTTGATGCCCTGAATGCACAGTGGTGGAAGGACATGGTTCTTCAACTGGATGGTAGGCTGGCAAGAAAAGAGCTGATAGAGTTTATGGCAAATGCCACAGTGGTGAATGGGGTTGTTACCAGCCTGGTGAGGGGAGTAAAGGTGCAGTTTGATGCACCTAAATTGGGCAGAATTCTAGACATACCCTCGAGGGCTATGATGACTATACTAGGCAAAGGTGGCCTTGTCTAGATTCTCTCCCTTCTGCTCTCCAAATCACCAGAAATTTCTATGATACAAAGTCTGCTGAACAAGTTCCTACGGCTAGATTTGTGCAAAAGAATGAGATGAAGCCTGAGCACAGGGTGCTTTTTGAGTTTGTTAACAAGTATTTGCTGCCCAGATAGGAGAGAAGGCACACTACAAATTATATGGACCTGGTCCTTCTGGAGTGTCTTGTGAGAGGAAAGCAGATTAACTGGCGTGCTTTCATTGTCAAGCTGCTGGATAGAGTGATAAATGGCTCCAAGGCCCATGCCACACCTTATGGGTTTATACTAACAACTGTCCTGGCCAAGTTAGATGTTCCATTGAAAAGGTGGGAGATGGCCTCCAACAATGAGTACTTTGGAATCAAAACTCTGCAGGTTTGTGACTTCCTGCTAAGTGTAACCCCAGTTGAACCTGGTTCATCCTTGAAGACACATGTGAACAGCAAAGTTAGGGCATTGGTTCTAGAGTGTGGAACAAAAGATGAAAAAATTGATAGGCTCTAGGCTCGCATTGCTGAACTAGAAAGTGAAATAAATGGCCTCAAAGATGAGCTATCAAAGGAAAAAGAAAAGAGTGAAGGGATGCTCCAAACAATTCTCAATCTTCTTCAATCCCTAGTTCCTCGAAGCCCTAGAACCTATTTAGAAACCCCCTCAGTGACCTAGATTCGGGACTTTATTTATTTTTGCTCATGGTTGGATGTTGGTTTTTCTTTTTGTGGTCTGTTTTGTAGAAACATCTCATAATCAATGACAATGTGCTTTGTTTTCTCTTGTTCTTTGAAACTTCTGATCTTAATAGTTAATTTTTTTTGTGAAGTTGATTATTGATTAACTAAATCATGTTTTCACTTGCAGTTTCCCCAGTGGCCATGAGTAATAATTAACATTTGGGATTCATATAATATGCAAATTTTCGATGATGCCAAAAGGGGGAAGAGATATTGTGCTTTACTTTGTATTCTAAAATAATGTGATATTTATAACCTGATTAAACCCGCTCCTTAATGATAAATTAAATTAAAGTGTAAAAATTAAGTTGAGTTCCACAAGGTCTCTGATATATAAAAGCATAGAGTTTGTCATCATTAAAAAGGGGGAATTTGTTGGCCCAAGTTCAGATGAAGTTTTGAAGATTGACAAAATGAACTCAGTCATGAACCAGGTCCATCATGTGAGACACAGTGTTGATATGCTTACATATGTGACATACATGTGAAGAAGATAAGTCTCAAGGATCGGCAACAATATCTTCTGAGTTGACCGAAAAGGTTGCATAGGATAAGGAGTTGAAGTCTCCTTATGTGAAGAGAACTACATCCGGATCAAGGATAAGGATTNGTCTCCATACCCTAGTCGCCTTCTGCCAACATAGGATCTCCAACCCCTAGTTAAGATTTTAGACATAGGGTCTCCATCCCCTAGTCGCCTTTGCCAATATAGGGTCTCCAATCCCTAGTTGAGATTTTTTAGCCATAGGGTCTCCATCCCCTAGTCGCCTTTTGCCAACATAGAGTCTCCAACCCCTAGTAGAGATTTTTAGACATAGGGTCTCCATCCCCTAGTCGCCTTTTCCCAACATAAGATCTCCAACCCCTAGTTGAGATTTTTAGATATAGGTCTCCAATCCCTAGTTGAGATTTTTTAGCCATAGGGTCTCTATCCCCTAGTCGCCTTTTGCCAACATAGAGTCTCCAACCCCTAGTAGAGATTTTTAGACATAGGGTCTCCATCCCCNAAATTGTTCTAGGACTTGAATTTGATGAAGGATCAGCAATTAGAGTTTTAATCACACTCTGATTACTAACTCAATAAATAATAACGATTGTTCTCTTTTGTAGGTGATTACACATACGTAGAAGTTAAACTAAATTGAGAGCAAAAGAGCTAGGAGATTTTGCAAGCAATTTGTGTGTGATTCAAGTGTGCAAATCTCAAGCTACATGAACCAAGAGTGAAGAACCAATTCCATTGTGTCTTTCTTTATTTCTAGTTCAATTGTAGTAGGCATTTTCATATTGTACCTTTCAGCTTTATCTAGAAGCAATTGTACTAAGTACTTTGAGTATTCAAGTTAGAGTTAACTTGAAGATGTCGCAACAGTTGAGGATGTGTGCTACACTGGGATTAGAGTTTAATCCTTAGGTTTACAAGAGTTTGTAAATGCTGTTTTGGCTCAGTGATTTTAGTGGAAGTTTGGAAAAATCCTACTGAGTAGTAGGTCGTGGTTCTTTCACCTTTTGATCCAGGTGTTTTCCACGTAAAAATCTTTGTGTTCTTTATTTTATGCACTCTTAATTCCGTGAACATTCATAATAAGTACATCTAGAAGAACTAGGTTCTTCTAGTGCAAAAATTAGGTACCACACAAATCACCCTCCCTATTGTGTGGTATTGATGTTTAGAACATACAGATGCCACCAAAAGAAACATTGCAAGGGCTAAAAGCAGCTTTGAAGCAACGATCCATCAAGAGAAGTCCCCTCCAAACTCTTTCTTGCATTTACTCATTCCATGAAATAAAAAGAGAGAAAAAATGAAAAAAAAAGTTAAAAAGAAAAATTCAAAAAAAATGGTAACTTAGAAGATGGACAGCATTTTAAGAAATAAGTGGCTACGAGTGCAAGCAGTTGGACACACAAAGGAGTTGGGCTTTAACAGGTTGGACATACACAACAGAATTAAGCATTTATGAAAAAAATGGCAACGAGTCCAAGCAAGAGGATACACAATGGTGTTGAGCTTTGACAGGCTGGGCATACAGAGGGAAATTACGCATTTCTGGACTAGTATTTACTCTCATTAGTTTCATTCGATACAATGTGATATCAAATTTGAGTACATTACTCAAGTTTGATAATAGGATACAATAGAGTACAAAGTCTATTTTTCATTTTTTTCATTGTTTAGAACATCATGACAATTGTTTTGTTTTTCTTGTTATATATAAATAAAAGCTAGCCCTAAGCACTGCCTAGTGGATTCATTAAAGAAAATTTTATATATATATATATATATATATATTTTTCCTACATAGGGTCTCCAATCCCTAGTTGAGATTTTTAGACATAGGGTCTCCATACCCTAGTCGCCTTCTGCCAACATAGGATCTCCAACCCCTAGTTAAGATTTTAGACATAGGGTCTCCATCCCCTAGTCGCCTTTGCCAATATAGGGTCTCCAATCCCTAGTTGAGATTTTTTAGCCATAGGGTCTCCATCCCCTAGTCGCCTTTTGCCAACATAGGGTCTCCAACCCCTAGTTGAGATTTTTTAGACATATGGTCTCCATTTCCAAGTTGGCTTTTGCCAATATAGGGTCTTCACTCCCTTGTTGAGATTTTTTAGACATAGGGTCTTCATCACCTAGTCGCCCTTTTGCCAACATAGGGTCTCCAATCTCTAGTTGATATTTTTAGACATAGGGTATCCATCCCCAAGTCGCCTTTTACCAACATAGGGTCTCCAACCCCTAGTTGAGATTTTAGACTTATGGTCTTCATCCCCTAGTCGCCTTTTCCTAAAATAGGGTCTCCAACACCTAGTTTAGACATTAGACATAGGGTCTCCATCCCCTAGTCGCCTTTTGCCAACATAGGGTCTCCAACCCCTAGTTGAGATTTTAGACATAGGGTCTCCATCCCCTAGTCGCCTTTTGCCAACATAGGGTCTCCAACCCCTAGTTAAGATTTTTTAGATATAGGATCTCCATCCCCTAGTCGTCTTTTTCCAACATAGGGTCTCCAACGCCTAGTTGAGATTTTTAGGCATAGGGTCTCCATCCCCTAGTCTCCTTTTGCCAACATAAGGTCTCCAACCCCTAGTTGAGATTTTTTATACATTGGGTCTCCATCCCCTAGTCGCCTTTTTCCAACCTAGGGTCTCCAACCCCTAGTTGAGATTTTTAGACATAGGATCTCCATCCCCTAGTCACCTTTTGCCAACATAGGGTCTCCAACTCCAAGTTGAGATTTGTTAGACATAGGGTCTCCATTCCCTAGTCTCCTTTTGCCAACATAAGGTCTCCAACCACTAGTTGATATTTTTTAGACATAGGGTCTCCAACCCCTAGTCGCCTTTTGCCAACATAGGGTCTCCACTCCCTAGCTGAGATTTTTTAGACATAAGGTCTCCATCCCCTAGTCACCTTTTTGCCACTATATGGTCTCCAATCCCTAGTTGAGATTTTTAGACATAGGGTATCCATCCCTTAATCGCCTTTTGCCAACATAGGGTCTCCAACCCCTAGTTGAGATTTTAGACATAGGGCCTTCATCCCCTAGTCGCCTTTTGCCAACATAAGGTCTCCAACCCCTAGTTGAGATTTTTTCGACATAGGGCCTCCATCCCCTAGTGGCCTTTTGCCAACATAGGGTCTCCAACCCCTAGTTGAGATTTTAGACATAGGGTCTCCATCCCCTATTCGCCTTTTGCCAACATAGGTTCTCCAACCCCTAGTTGAGATTTTAGACATAGGGTCTACATCCCCTAGTCACCTTTTGCAAACATAGGGTCTCCAACCCCTACTTGAGATTTTAGACATAGGGTCCCCATCCCCTAGTCGCCTTTTGCCAACATAGGATATCCACTCCCTAGTTGAGATTATTTTATATATAGGGCTTCACTCCCTAATTTCTTTCTCCTAAAGACATAAAATCCCGAGTTTATTGCATTCAATAAAGAATTAGTTTAGAATTTTGTTACAATAACTCATGAAATTTTCCCAGTGAAAACTGGGGCAGAAAATGTCGTTCATTTGTTTGTTTTTGGGGTCTGAGCAGGTTTAACTCGAGACAGAGGGTTCGAGACGACCAAAAGAATGAGTCTGAATCCAGAATAAAGAAAAAGAAAAGAACACAAAAAAGTGAACTCAAGGTGTGGAAGCGGATAAACATGCGGATTGCTCAAGATATGACTGACGTCCCAAGCTTCACATGTCTGGCCGTGATCCGAAAAGCTGGAGAAGAAGGAACCACCACCTACAGCTGATGAGCATCAAGATTAAGATCGGATTCTATAGTAAGAATCTACCAAGACTCAATATCAAGCTTCAAGAGATTTATAGATAGGAATCTTGTAACTCGTAGTTCATAGGCTTAGCTAGTTTAGCTTTTATATTCCATTTTGGTATAATGAGGAGTTCATCAAGCAGTAGCAGCAGCAACAACAGTGAAATCACAGCTTCCTGGTAGTCCCAGCTGCCAAACTTCCAGAACTACACTAACCTGATTCCTTTATAGCCAAGGATATGTCGGCCACCTCTGAAGCAAGGTTCGGTCAGCCTCTTTCAAAAATGCTTCTCATTGAGTTTCAAATTGGAAAAATCCCTCATAATTGCTCATTTTATCTTTTCCCGAAAACCCTTCGTGTCTCCGTTTTTTGAATATTCGAGCAGGTTGGCTAACATTCGAGGGAAACTATTTGGGGCATTGGAAAGTGGAGGAGGAGAGGTGTTGATGGTGAAGATTTGGGTGGGTTTGGAGCTTGACCGCCGCCGTGGTTAATTTCCGGCGGACGGCGGACGGCGGAAGCACGGCGGGGCCACGACAGTTATACACCGGCGGTACATGTGGGGGGGGTGGATGATACGATGAAGATAAAAAATGTTTTTAGAGTTTGGACCGATTTTCGGACAGTTTTATTCAAATCCAACGTTAATCAAGGGTTGTCGGATGAGAACAAATGAACGGCCCAGATCAATTTGTCCCTTATTAGACTCTAAACGACGTAGTAGCCTCCCTATACTACGACGTTTCATGAGTCTCTGAGAAGTGGGGTGTGGACCGGGTAATTGAGCTAGTTTGGCTGGGTTGGAGTGATTTTGGCGTGGGTAATTGATTTGGGCCGGCGGAATCTATGATAATTAGCCCAAATTAGGTCTCTAATAAAGACCACTGTTTTTAATTTGTTTTCTTTTCTCTTTTTGTCTTTGTTTTTGCATTTTGTATTATTTTTCTGGTTTTATAAAGATGCAAAAATTAAAATAAAGTCCTAATATATTTCAAAGCTAAACTAATTAACTCCTAAAATTGTTTAAAAACTATTTCGTGACGAGTTCACAATTAAAGTGAACTATTTTTGTTATTTTATTCATATTTTGTTCTAAAACAAATTAACCCCTAATTAATACTAAAATATGAAATTAAGTCCTAAATGAAAATGTATTTTTGTATTTTCATATGATTTAAAATGCACAGATAAAATAAAGTGAAGCTTTGGTCTAGACAGGTGTGACGTACATACCCCAGAATGTGCCTCTTACGGAGCTTGGAGTGCTTCTTCTTCCCCTAAGAATCGCAAGAGTACTCCCTCGAATGACCTTCTTTATAGAGTATCTTTGTAGTAAAGGAAGCGAGGTGCACGACGATTGATTTCAGTCCTTCTCCTCTGATTTTTTGGAAGTATACCATAACTTAAGTAGTCGATAATGGGTTTTTGCCATTCTTCTTTATTAGTTTTAGAAACAACAACAAGATGTTTGAGTTCATTTTCTTCACCTTCAGCCTTATTTGGCGGTGGTACTACCTATTTTTGGCAAACAGTAACTTGCGCTTGATCAGGCAGGGTTAATGATGAAGCTAGGACAGCTAAAGTATCAACCTTTTTATTTTCATTCCTTAGCACATGTAGAATAGGCACGTCGCTAACCCACATCAACAAATCTTAGCGTAATTATGATAAAGGTGCAGTTTAGGTTTTTTGACCTAGTAACCACTTAAAAGCTAATTGACCACTAACTTGGAGTCAACAAAGACTTGTAATTTCAACTGCTTCATATCGACAGCTATTTCAAGACCAAATATTAGTGCTTGATACTCAACACATTGTTGGAACAAAGTTGTGTCAAAGTGAAGGAGTAGGGAACAACTTCCCCTTGAGAGGTGACAAAAACTATGCCAGCACCAGCTCCTCTATGATGTGCATCACCATCAAAGTACATCTTCCATTGAGGATGTACTTCAAAAACATTGTGCGTTTGTTGGGTAGTTCATCAGTTAGTTTCAATCATTAGGTATCGGGTGATCTGCTAAGAAGTTTGCCAATGCTTGTCCTTTTACAACCTTTTGAAGAATGTACATAATCTTGAATTGTTAAAATTGGGGGTACCATCTTGCCAGTCAATCGCTAAGGACTGGTTTTGACATTACAAACTTGATAGGATTTTTCCTAGAAACAAGGCGAACAACATGAGCTTAAAAGTAGTGCTTGAACTTTTGAATTGAGAAGACTAGGGCCAAATATAACTTTTTGTTTCGTCAATAATTCAGCTCATTTGGTGTCATCATCCTGCTAAAGTAGTAAAGGGAGTTTTCTTTCCCCTCACTATTTTTTTGGGCCAACAATGCCCCGATTTAGACCTTTCTTGTTCCAAAATGTATAGTATCAATGGCTTTCCAGTAATAGGGGCTACAAAAACTAAAGACTTCATCAAGTAAGTTTTGATGGTTTCAAAGGCATAACTACAAGCTTGGTCCCACTTGAAAGGAACACCTTTCTTCATGAGGCGACTGAATTGTTGGCACTTCCCAGCCAAGTTTTAGATGAATATCCTAAGTATGATAGCTTTCCTTGCAAACTTTTCACTTCATGAATACTGCGAGGCTGAGGCATCTTCAAAATGGCATCGACTTTGGCTTGATAAATTTTGATCCCTCAAAGTCATACCAATTCCCAGCCCAATTTTTATTCTTATAACCCAATCCCCGACCCAGACCCTATCCATGCCTACCCGACCCAAAAAACCCATCAGATCAGGACCATTGATCTAAAAGATCAACGACCAGAATTTGTTCTTACCATTTTAATTCATACAACCCCCCCAACCCTAAGCCATTTTCCAAAGGCGCTGCCTTCAGATGCACTTATCCTCTCTCCTCTCTCAAACCTAACCCTAGACCATCAATCGCCTCCTTCTTCGGCCATCTCCGGCTACCTCCTTTCAATCCCAAGCCTCCAATGGGTCTTTCTTTGCCTTGCGCAACATCTCTGAGGTCCTCAAGGGTCCTGGGCCATATCAATTTGGACCTAAGTTTTCCGATTTTGTTGTTCGAGGCTTCTCTGGTGTGATTTTGGGCAAAATCACACCATATGTGTTATGATTTGTGAAGTTACAATAGGTTCTTTAAATTTCTATTTTGGTTTCCTTTTGAAACCCTAACTCTCTCCTGAATCTCTCAGAACAATGTTATTTGCATGCTTTAAGCATGTTTCCTTCTATGATCTGCTTATTCTCGAGCTTTTTCTGAAAGATCGTCTACGCTGAACCATTTTTACTTTCTTTGAAAAACTAGGGTTTCTCGGAGTTCTTTTACGCATTTTTAACCGGTTTTTTTATGATTAAAACCTTTTTCCTTGTTTATTTTGAACGTTTTCATGCTCTTACTGCTTTTTAACTTGACTTTGCTAAAAGCTCTAATTTCTAAAAATTTTCTTTATTTGGTTATGTGTGTTGGTTTTTTTTAAGCAAACACTCTATGTGAAATAATTAGGGGAAAACGTCCTACAAGAGAAAAATATTTTTTGATTCTTTTTTTTTTTTGAATTTTGGTCCTAATATATAAAATAAAACAGAAAATAATTTATTTTAAGTCCTAGATATTAATTGCCTAAAGGAAGAACAACCTCAAAATTTATTTTTTTCATTTCTAGAACTAGTATTCTAAAGAAAACATATAACAGAAATATAAAATGCAACATCTCCCTTTTTTGGATTTTTGAATTACACCACACCTTGTCAAATATAAAATAAAAAGTACAATGAAAAAAACTTGACATCACTGTACAAAACTTAGAAAGTAAAAGACGATATAAAAAAACATACTCAAAAATAACTAAAAATAAAAATAAATTTCCTTAAGCAACTCCTGAATGCAGCGGTCCCGGGGTATCTGTCCTGCTCAAATTCCGGTTAGTAAATTCACACATGTGTGAAAAAACTTAAACCAACAATATGTGAGACAATAACATTCTCTATTAGACACATGCAAGACATGGTTGCGATTATTTTTGCAAAATAACTTATTTAGCCAAAAGGTGGCTAGAAGTGTAAAATTTGGCTAAGACCCCGCAAAGCCAAAAACCTAAGCTTACTAGGAAGACCGGACCCTATGTGGGTTGCCTACGTATCACGCCCCGAAAGACGAGAATCAAGTTCGCGCAATTCGGGAAGATTGGATACACGCGAAAATTAAAAAAAAACAACTAACTCAGAGAAAACATATTTTGTGTCTTTTCCTTGAAAAATGATAAAACATGCAAAATCTATTTGGATTTTCTTTTCCTCTTTTTTTTTATTTTCAAAAAATGATGAAAAAGTACAAAATCTTTTTGAATTTTTCAAGCCCTTTTTGTCTTAACAAAATATGACAGAAAATATAATTGTGCCCCACTCGCTTTATCTTCACACTGCACTCTCTTTTTTTCTTGTTTTTCGTTTTTTTCATTTTTCACTATTTTTTCCTTCTTTTTTTTCATTCGCCCTCAGCTATCCTTGGTCCGTCAAATGACCCTTTTACCCTTGAATAATTGCAACATGTAGCACATAGGATGCATCAAGATGGTCTATTATTTTGGGTGTACATGTCCTAGACGGACCAAACCCCTGTGTTGAGTCCCCTAAGCCAAAATGCACGTGATGCAAACAAGCGCTCCTACTAGGGATCCGGCTTGGAGCTGTGTTTTTCTAAGTTTAAATCCTGGGGTTTTGATCTGGACTTGGGATACCCGAGCGGACAACTAGGGTCGAGGAGGGGGCGACGTACCGGGAGCACTAAAGTCTGCCCGGCCTTGTCGCTTGCCCAGCTTCGCTCTATTTGGTATACTTTCTACAGAAAAAGCGGGCTACACGAACGTATGCACCATTTTTAGAAGACTCAGAGGGGTGACATAAGAAGAAAATTATATACAATTCAACAATATTAAAGCGGTAAACAAATAGCATTTTAGCACAAAGATTTACAAAATACAATAATATCAACAATAAATAAGCCATGTAAAAATCATAAAACAAGCTTGAATTCTTCAACCCTGAACAAAAGTTCTGGGTTCTCATCCCCAGCAGAGTCGCCAGAGCTGTCACACCTCATTGTTACTACAACAACCCTCGAAAAGCGTATAGGAATTAAAAAAAGGAAAGAATTGATATCGGCCGTTGATCTGGGAGATCAACGGCCAAAATTTAGTTTAAGTTCAATCGGGTAGATGGGTTCAGGGTTTGGGTCGGGTATTTTAATAGGAAATTGGGCTGGGGTTGAGGTTCAATTTACTCTACAATTGAAAGCCAATCTAGCTATATTTTAAATAGCCACTTTTCCCTATATTATATATAATAAGTAATAAATAATTTCTGACAAATAATATTATGTACCAAAATAATTTAAAATATATATTTATTATTTTAAAAATATAGGGACCAATTTTACGCATATAAAATGTGATTATACATTAAATGGGCTAATATTGCAATTATATGCAATTTAGCTTAAAAATACCAAATGCAATTATAAAAATGCATAAAAAATATATTAACCATATTTTGGCATAAGTATATAAATTAAATGACTAAATTACCATAACAATAATTTGAGGAATAATTATTGGCGATTTTATGAATAAAAGGGGGGAATAAATAAATTTGAATCCTTAAAATTATGGAAAAATTGTAAAAATAATGTGCATGCTTATATATGCATGTATATGCTATTTTGAAGGTACCTATGCATATTTAAAAATATATAGGGAAAATTGGGTATCAACAGCTGCCCCACTTTACCCAGGAAGGATGAAAGAGTTTTCGGGTAAAATGATGGCCAATTTTGACCAAACGGGATATTTTGAAAGATGGAGGTTGGACTTCGATTTCTGTTTGCCTACCTATCCCTGGTTTTACAAGAATAAGGCCATATGTAGTTCTGGATTCATCCGCAGAGTATGCTGATGAAATTAATACAAGAACGGACACGCGATGCAGAAGCGGCCACAGTAAGCAGTTAAGGATCGGGATAGTTTGAGGGAACTGGAGCGAGATTGCTCCTACTAGGACAGCAGTTGCTTATTGGTTACCTATAGATAAAAGATGCTACAAACATATTTGTGAAACTTAAACATGATACAGATTCCCTTTAGACCATGAAGGTTGTCTTCGGATGATTAAAGATGACGTCATGGGCCATGAATTGTTTAGTAAAGGATTCACAGACTATGAAATGGTGTTTTTGATCCATGAAAATGGTGCCTCTGAAACATGACGCCTTTAAATAATGACATGCAAGTTCGAGAGATCCTCAAGCCACGGCATGGTGTCTTCCAGCTATGAAGATGATGCCTTTAGACTATTACGCCTTCGAATAGATTGGTTATATTTAAGCCCATGATATGAAATAATATGATGTTAACAAGACAAGGCTTAGTCTTGTGAAATGAAGGGCATAGCTTAGCCTGATTGAAAAGCAAATAGATAGTATTAGCAATAGAGCAAAATATGTGCAAAGAGGGATAGTGCTTAGTCCCATGCGGATGGGAAGGAAAGTATAAGCCTCATGCAAATGTGAAGGTAGGGATTAGCCTCACTAAAATGTGGAGTCGGGGATTAGACTCATGCCAGCGGGGAGTCAGGGATTAGACTCACACAAATGGGGAGGCAGGGATTAGCCTCATACAGTAATGGAGTCAAGGATTAGACTCATGCAAGTATGTAAATAGGGATTAGTCCCGTGCAAATGGAGAGGAAGGGATTAGACTCATAGAGTCAAGGATTAGACTCATGCAAGTGGAGAGGCAGTGATCAGCCTCATGCAGTTAGGAGGCAGGGATTAGCCTCATGCATGTATGGAGTCAAGGATTAGACTCATACAAGTAAGGAGGCAGGGATTAGCCTTACGGAGTCAAGGATTAGACTCATGCAAATGGGGAGGCAAGGATTAGCCTCGTGAAATTATTGAGGCAGGTATTAGCCTCATGCAAATGGGGAGGCAGGGATTAGCCTCGTGGAGTCAAAGATTAGACTCATGCAAATATGGAGGCAAGTATTAGCCTCAAGAAGTCAAGGACTAGACTCATGCAAATATGAAGGCAGGGATTATCCTCATGGATTCAAGTATTAGACTCATACAAGTATGGAGGCAGGGATTAGCCTCATGTAAATATGGGGGAAAGGATGAGCCTCATGCAAGTGGGGAGACAAGGATTAGTCTCACAGAGTTAAGGATTAGACCTATGCAAATATGGAGGAAGGGATTAGCCTCATGGAGTCAAGGATTAGACTCATGCAAATATGGAGGTAGTGATTAGAATCATTCAATGTGGAGGCAAGGATTAGCCTCATGCAAGTATGGAGTCAAGTATTAGACTCATGCAAGTATGGAGTCAAGGATTAGACTCATGCAAGTATGGAGGCAGGGATTAGCCTCATGCAAATAGCAAGTAGTAAGTAAAAGCAGCATCTGTCTTAGCTGGAGATGTATATTCGGTGTTTGATGGCTTGATTGATAGTAATCGTGCTACGAGCATATATCTGCAGATGTTATCATTATTTCAGCGTGCCTATGTTCAAAGAAAAATTGTAAGTTCTGTGAAGGGGAGGTTGGTTCGTGCTTATGTCAGCAAGCTTTGCTTTGCTCTATTCTAAAAGCCTTTCGTGTACACCTGGGTGACACCTAACCATTATGGAAATACAATTTTCGAAAATTTGCAATTATTGATAAAAATAGAGTTGTTTTGGAAATGTATTAATATATAAAATAACTTTGATGAACTAGTGACTGTAACACATTTCCAAGGCATTGCAACTCTCTCATATTGGAATTTTGAGGGTCCTCCTCAAAATTCTGCCCCAGTTTCATAATTGATTACTGACTTCCCAGCATATGATGGTATTGGCTGGACTTGCTCTGAAATTTTGAGGACCCTCCTCAATATTCTGCCCTAGTTTTTTATCTTGGGGTACATGAAAGTTTTATTATAATATGACCGAACCCATAAGGCTACCTACGTATCCCCTCTTAAATGGGAATCAAGTCAAGCGTAGTTCAATTATGTCAAATGAGGAAATGCAAAGTATCTAAGCATAGTATCTCTTGACTGCGTCTGAATTGATTAGTTTTGCCATACTTCTCCGTCCATTTTCGCAAGTATAAGTTCTCCTCCTGTAAGTACTCTGTGAACCATGTACGGACCTTGCTAGTTGGGAAAGAATTTCCCTTTGGCTTCATCTTGGTGTGGAAGATTTTCTTCAATACCAGCTTCCCTGGTGCGAATTGTCTTGGTTTGACCTTTTTGTTAAAAGCTCTGGACATTCTGTTCTGATAATGTTGGTCGTGATATACTGTGTCCATCCTCTTTCCATCGATAAGGGCCAATTGTTCATAGCGGCTCCTTATCCACTCTACATCACTAAGTTCAACTTCTTGTATGATTCTTAGAGAAGGAATCTCCACCTCGGCTGGGATGACAACATCAGTACCGTAAACCAACATGTAGGGGATTGCCGTTGTTTGTGGTTCTCTACCATTTTCCTTAGTATCTTCTTAATATTTTTGTTGACGACTTCTACGACTCTATTCATCTGAGGTCTGTAGGTTGTAGAATTCTTATGCTTGATTTTGAAGGCTTCACATGTAGCTTTCATTAGATCACTGTTGAGATTGGTGGCGTTGTTAGTAATAATGGACTCGGGAACTCCTATTCGGTAGACAATTCGATCCTAGACAAAATGTGTGACGACCTTCTAGGTTACAGCTTTGTAGGAAGAGGCTTCTACCCATTTTGCAAAGTAATCAATGGTTACCAAAATAAACCTGTGTCTGATTGAAGCGGTGGGCTCAATTGGACCAATAACATTCATCCCCCGAGCGGTGAATGCCCAAGGCGATCTTGTTGCATTGAGCTCATTCGGTGGCACTTTTATCATATCGGCATGCACATGACATTGAAAGAATTTGCGGACATACTGAATGCAATCAATTTCCATGGTCATCCAAAAGTAACCTTCCATGCGTATCTTCTTAGCCAGAACGAAACCATTCATGTGCGTCTCAGGTCCCAGCATGCACATCCTCAAGTAGCTTAGAAGCTTCCCTCCGCTGTGGAAGAAGTGATTTGACAATCTCCGGAGCGTGCGTTTCTGAGTGTGATTTTCATGCTCTAGGTATTCTCCTTTTGATAAGTATTCTTTGATGTCATAGAACCAAGGTTTTCCATTTGCCTATCCCTCGACATGATCACAGTAAGTCGGCTGATTATGGATCCTCACCGGAATAGGATCAATCTAGTTCTTATCTGGATGTTGTATCATGGATGAAAAAATGGCTAATACGTCGGCAAACTCATTCTGAATTTTGGGCATATGTCAAAATTCTATCTTTGTGAACCTTTTTCTCAATTCCTGCACATGGTGTAGATACGACAATATCTTGGAATTCTTGGTGGCCCTCTCTCCTTGCACCTGGTGCACAAGCAAATCTTAATCGTCGATCACCAACAACTCTTGAACGTTCATGTCGACTGCTATGTCGAGCCCTAGTATGCAGGCTTCATATTCTGCCATGTTGTAGTGCAGGGAAATCTGAGTTTAGCAGATATCGGATAATGCTAACCCATTTCCGATACCAAAACTGCTCCAATGCCTACTCCTTTAAATTTGCAGCTCTGTCAAAGAACATCCTCCAACCATCATATGCTCAGTAATATCTTCTCTTACGAATGATATTTGTTCATCAGGAAAATACGCTTTCAAGGGTTTGTATTCTCCTCCCACTGGGTTTTCAGCAAGGTGATTTGCCAATGCTTGTCCCTTGACCTCCTTCTGAGTTACATAGATGATATCGAACTCACTAAGTAGTATTTACCACTTAGCCAACTTCCTAGTAGGCATGGGTTTCTGAAATATATACTTTAGAAGATCCATCCTGGATATGAGGTATGTATTGTAGGCACAGAAGTAATATCTCAATTTTTGTGATGTCCAGGTCAAAGCATAGAAAATGCGTTCAAGCAAAGAATATCGTGCTTCATAAGGTGTAAACTTCTTACTCAAGTAAAATATGGCTTGCTCCTTTCTTCCTGTCTCACCATGTTGTCCCAGAACACATCCAAAGGCTCCATCCCATACAGATAGATAGAGTAGAAAAGGTCGTTCTAGTTTTGGCGGGACCAGAACTGGTGGCATGGACAGGTACTCCTTGATTTTTTTCAAAAGCTTTCTAACAATCCTCTGTCCAGCTTGTCTCAACGTCTTTCCTCAGCATCTTGAAGATGGGTTCACATATGATCGTGGATTGTGCTACGAAGTGACTAATGTAATTGAGATGCCCTAGGAAGCTCATTACACCCTTTTTGCTCCCAGGTGGCGGTAACTCCTGAATAGCCTTGACTTTAGTTGGATCCAGCTCGATCCCCCGACGGTTGATAATGGAACCTAGTAACTTCCCTGTAGGAACCCCGAATGCACACTTTACGGGGTTCAACTTCAAATTATACCTCTTTAGCATGTCAAAGAACTTCCTAAAGTCTGCTATATGATTTGCGGCCTTCTTGGATTTGATAATGATATCGTCCACATACACCTCTATTTCTTTCTGTATCATATCATGGAAGATGGTTGGCATGGCTCTCATGTAGGTGGCCCAAGCATTCTTCATACCAAACAGCATCATTTGGTAATAGTACACACCCCACAGTGTGATGAAAGTTGTCTTTTCTGCATCTTCTTCATCCATCCGAATCTGGGGGTAACCCGCGATGCAATCTACAAAGGTTTGGAGTTCATGCTTGGCGCAGTTATTGATCAGGATGTGTATATTAGGTAGTGGGAAGTGATTCTTGGGACTTGCTCTGTTTAAATCCCGATAGTCAACACATACTCTAACCTTCCCATCTTTCTTCGGAATTGGCACAATGTTAGCTTACCAGGTTGGGTACTCAACCACCCTAAGAACTTTGGCTTTGATCTGCTTGCTAACTTCCTCCTTGATTTTCATGCTCATGTCTGGTTTTAACTTCCTGAGTTTCATATTTACTAGCGGACACATGGTATTAGTAGGAAACTTGTGAGTCACTATGGAAGTGCTCAAACCGGTTATATCATCATACGACCATGCGAAGATGTCCTCATATTCCTTTAGGAAACGAATGTACTCTTCCTTTTCTGTTGGTGACAAGTGAATGCTGATGTGGGTCTCTTTGACGGTTGTGGTGTCTCCCAAATTTACTGCTTGTGTTTCGTCCAGATTGGACTTAGGCTTATTCTCAATGTTTTCAACCTCCCTGACAATTTCCTCAGGTATCTCATCTTCTTCCTCTAAGTCACTATTCTCATGTTGCGTTTCCTCATTACATGTCACAGTCATTGGTTCATCAAGGAAAGTAACAATAACACTATAGAAGGGAAAAGCATAAAAATAGTAATGAATAATGATAAAGGACAAATGCATTTGATTAACACTGAGAAAAATTTTCAGACACAGCTTGGCTCGATGAATAAAGCATTTATTTTGAAAGAAAGAAATCTTAAAACAAAATTACTGGAAATCTTAAATGCCTAGAATGGCTATAGAAGTAAATTCTGTCAAGCTACCTAGGGAATCGGCGGGCTCGGGATGGTGTGGTGGTCCAGTTTCTAAGAACAGCTCCGTTCAGCATAGTTTGAATGGTGAGGCCTTCCCTCCTCCTCCTCAATTATGGCGTTGCAGTCCATGTCCTCATCTTCCAAGAATAAATCCTTTAGCCCAGCTAGTTCTTCTTCTTCTGTAGTTCCCTATATTGTGACGGCCTGGTGTAAACCTTGTTCCAAATATGGCACTAGATTCTCAAGAAGGTAATACGGTTCACGCCATGGAGGTGACCAATTCATGTTCTCTTGCCATGTGTGCTGGTACATGAGCCCAAAGGCGGTACCATGATTTTTCAACTGCATTGGTTTGGTGATGCCTTGGAGATTCTTTCCCAACTCTTTGTCGGGTTCATATCTGGATCATGCTAGTATACTTTCTATTTTTTTACTCCACCACTGATCCTTCTCGACGGTGTTGACCCATTCAATATGGTGATAGGTTTCCCCTCCTAGCCTTCTTCTAGGTCCAATTGCGGGGATGGTCTGACTGGTATAGATAGGGTTACTTCCATCCCCGTGAATGATCACCTCCTGACAGTTCTATTCAATTTTCATGGCTTTATGTAGTATGGAGAGAATGGCTCCAGCAACATGAATCTATGGTCGGCCCAATAGAAGATTGTATAAGGTTGATATGTCAAGCACATGGAATTCAACGTCGAACCAAGTTGGCCACATCTGCAAGCAAATGTTGATTTCCCTAATTGTGGCCCTCTAGGATCCATCAAAAGCCTTCACATTCATGCTTCCTACTTGTATCTCATGGAAGCCTTTGTCCAACCTCTTCAGAGTGTCCAATGGACAAATATTTAAGCTCGAACCTCTATCAACCAGGACCGTGGCAATGAACGTGTCTTCAAATTGCACTGTGATATGCAATGCTCAATTGTGATTCAAACCCTTGGGCGGTAGCTCATCTTCGTGGAAGATAATCTTATGACTCTCCAGCACTTGCCTGACCATGTTTTCCATTTCTCCACCAGTGATGTTGTTGGGCACACAAGCCTCACTAAGCACATTCATTAAGGCACTCTTGTGTGCCTCTAAATTTTGCAATAGTGACAGGATAGATATCTGAGCAGAGACTTTGTTCAGATGGTCAATGACAGAATGCTCTTTTGCCTGTACTTTCCTCCACATGTCATCTGGCCCTATCTTAATGACAGGCTGCCTAGAAGTGGCATCCTTACTTGATCCTCCCAAATGTTTCGGTGTATAGACTCTTCCAGTTTTAGTCATTCCTTATGCAGCATCAGATTTCTCTACCTTGGTCTTCCCTTTTTGTCGAGCCTCGACAACACAATCCCAGGGTATTTCCTTTGAGGGTGTGGCTGATACCATCATAGTAAAAGGTGTAACCACTTCTACTTTAAATGGAATGGATGTGGCCACGGGCGAAGCCATTTCTACCTCAAATGGAACCGATGCGGTTACCTTAACATCAATATGTGCCGAAGTCTGAACCACAATATGAGTAAGCGTGACTGTAACCTTAAAGTCATCGCTCTCTCAAACAAGCCTGATTGATCCCTCAGGGTCCCATTCTTCATTTGTCTCTATCACATGTACACCACCAACTCTGTGGTCAGGGAGGGGATTGTTGCGAACATTAGGTGCGGCTTCCTTTGATTGTATGACCTTGATGTCAATGAGTGTTTGGATCTTATCCTTCAATGTTCGTCACTCAGTAGTGTTGTACCCTTTCATACCAAAATGGTATGCACAAAATTTGTTCGGATTGATCTATCGGGATAGATTTTCTAGTGCCACAGCGGGAATAGGAGTGACGTAACTTGCATCTTTTAACCTTTCATACAGTTGGTTGATGGGCTCACCAATGGCAATGTATTGTTTGGGCGGCTTGCGGTCGAAGTTGGGTCTTGGTCCTTGATAATTTTGGCGAGCTGATGGTGATTGGAAGTGGGATAGTTGGGAATTATAGGTGTGATGGACAGAGGCTGGTTGGGAATATCTAGGAGATGAGGGTTGATATGTAGGAGGTGATGCTTGGTATGTGGTATGAGTGTCTGATATGTAGGAAGTGTTTGATATATTTGAGGAGTTTGATATGTGGGAGGAGGTGTCTGATAGTAAGTGGAGATTTTGGGCTCTGGGCCACCATTATTGCACAAACATCTCTCTTCTTTGATATGCCGCATGTTTGGAGTGCTTTATTTGTGGCTTGTAGTGTCTCGAAGTTCATTGCCATCCTGCTCTTAATTCCTTCCTCGATCCTTTCCCCGAGTTTGATTATATCAAAGAATTTGTGATTTTAGATGACCATCAACCTCTTATAATATTGTGGATCTTGTGCCCTGACGAAGAATTTATTCATATGTTCTTCGTCTAGAGAGGGCCTGACCTTGGCTGCTTCTGACCTCCAACGAGTAGCATACTCATGGAAAGTTTTAGTGGGTTTCTTTTTGAGATTCTGAATGTAAAAGACATCGGTGCATTTTCTATGTTAAACCTAAATAGGTCCATTAAATCTGACGCCATGCTTACCCAATTGGCCTATTTCTTGGGATTCTGGCTGATATAGCAAGACAAAGCATCACCAGTAAGGCTCCTCATAAAGAGCTTCATCCGGATCTTTTCATCTTTCCCAACGCCGACAAGCTTGTCACAGTACATCCTTAGATGAACCCTGGGATCACCTGTACTATCAAACATCTCAAACTTGGGAGTTTGTACCCCTCTGGCAATTCTATATCTGGCTGTATGCACAGATCTTCGTAGTTTCATCCTTATATTCCCATGTCGCCTTCAACACCTTAAACTCGGCTTGTTAACTTTTTGAGTTCTTCGGCCATATTCTTAATGAGCAGGTCCTTCTCGGAGGGTTTCGGTGCATAGGAAATGGGTTCGGTAGAATGGGGTATAGTTTCCACGTATATTGGGTTGCTTTGATGGGTTCCAGTAACTTGGGTATAGTGATGGTCATTGGTGGAGTTTTGTGGATCGAGAATGGGTTGTGTATTTTGGGGAATGTGGTAAGTGGCGGTTGGTGGATACTGAATTGGTTGATATTGATGTTATGGCGGAGTTGGTATTGGAAATGGATTGATATTTAGGGGTGGAGTTGCGTATTGATTTGGTGCGGGAGGATTTTGTGGCTGTTGGTTTTATGTGTTCTGAGAGGAGTTGGGTTCTTTGCATTTTATTGGTAGACATCGGGGACATTGAGGGTGAGTGATAGGTTCGCCAAATTGCGGACCTGCTCAAGTTCTTCTTGTAGTTCTTGTATCTATTGTTCCAATCTCAAAACTAGGACATTCGGGGCCGGAGTACTACGGCCATCAGAAGTCTCTACGTTCTCAACATTTTCCTTTTGGATTCCACTTAAGTCGTCCATCTTTGCTTTTCCTCTGCTTTTTGTATTGCTTGGAGGAGGAGGTGGTAGAGGGCCTCTAGATCTGGTGTGATATGCTGATGAGGCCAGTATGAGTGAACCAACTTAAGGGGATGGGAATAATCAAAAATAAAGAACAAACAAAAGGTAACAAGTCAGTGAGAATCCTGAAATGTTTGCAGTATTTAAACACATATTGCGGAAGTGTAGATCCGTATCCTATTTTGGGAACCTCATTTTGCCTGACGTAGGACTAGCGAAAAATAGATTTGGAGAACTTTTAATGCCAATAGATGCTTCATTTCATAACATAAAAATAGACAAATCCCAAAACAACACTAAGTCACTTCTGGCACTTGGCCTTATTACATTTTAGGAAAAGCAAGTAAATCTAGTCAATTTGGTCCTAGAAGGACCTTCCCTAGATTTGATCTTCCGGACTCCATCGTACAGATCCCCTAGCTCGCGCAGCCCCAGCAATAAGTAAGCTTTGGCCAAATGTCCTCCTTCAGCTCCTTCAGCGTTCTGGCAGTTTTCAACCCTCTTTATGATTTTGCCTTCCAGCTCCACTATTCATCGCTCTATGTATTCCAATTTCCTGTTGGAAGTGATTGCCATCTCCTATGTGTTTCGCGGTGCTCATTCTCAGAGTCGTGGACCCTTTTACTTGAATTGAGCTTCAACTTCCTCATCTATGACTCTGTTCCCTCGACCGACCCCTGGTGTCACCATCCCTTTCAGATTTTCCTCTAACCATGCTGGGTAGAGAGGCTCGCACCCTGCATGATATCTGTCCAGCTCAATGGTATTCTTCTCTACAATGATTTTGTAGTGCCACATGTACTAAGCTTGGCACTTGTAAGGGACATCATCATCTTGAAAGTCTACCCTGAAGTGACCCATCTTGACAACCCTTGGTACAACCTTTTTTCTGCCTGCTTGCCTCATAACTCGTATAGGGACATATGGGTATATCCCTCTCAAACCGATCAACACTAAGTGCGGAGCATCCTTGGATCTGATAATAAATTCATCTGTGGGGAACCATTCAAACATCCACTGCACATGTTCCTCATTTAGATTGTCGAAGAACCCCATCCATTCTTTGGCTCTTTCTGGCTGAGCCAATCTATCTGGAATGTAAGTCATCTCCTTAGGGTGATGGAAGGCAATATGGTCGTTCCAAGCCCTTCGCGGAAATTCCTGACAATAGCGACCCTTTTGGAAATGCTCCAACAACCATAACTGCAGCACCAAATTATAACCTTTGAAAACTATAGTATATGTATGTCCATTAATTCCCTCCATCAGATTCTTGGCGACCATGGCCAACCTAGTATGGATTCTCCCTTTTTCATTAGGAACACTATCAGGCCTAGAAACCACATAATGAATACAAACACTCTGCGGTGGATGTGATCCAATGAAGTGAGAGAGATCTCATCATGGTAAGTGCGGAAAGACTTGCTATGGACATACCTATCGTACAGGTATTCGAAATGTATGTAGGAATCCTTCAGGAACACTAGGTCGACATTCTTCTTCAACCCCATCATTTTCAAGAATCCCATACCCGTACGATTTTGTGGTACCAATAGCCCGGGACTGTCCCAAGTCACTCCTGCAAGTTCTCCTATTTCCTATAGAAGCGGTGTCATTTCTATGTCACCGAAACGAAACACATCTCTTTCACTATCCCAGAATAAGGTGGTAGCTTCGATCAATTTGTTGTTTGGCTCAATATCTAGCAGGGAAGGCAGTTTACCTAGGTACTTTTTCACATATTTCATGTCACTTGAGGAAAGGTCCTCCCACCAATATAGCAACAATGGTGGGATGTTGAACCATACCGAATTTGGGGACCTCGTGCCTCATTTTCTGCAAAAAAAAACAAAAGGGTTAAACCTTACCCCTACCAGACTCTACTATTTATATATTTATGATCAACATATCGGCATTTAGTTTTCCAAATTAATGCACAAAATGTGGTTGTGTCCGTTGGTATTATGGAAAACCTGAGGGACTTTGGATAAGGCTTATCTTAAAGGATTATTATGTGGACAACATAACTGATCCGACTAGGTTTGACCGTAATGCATGCACAATTTTAAAGTTTTCTATGGGGTTTTAGACTGGTACCCTCAAGCGGACAACTCAAATAATCCTTTCCGAATTTAAGGGTAGTAAAGAGGAAGAGTGCAACCACTCATTAAAGCGTTGCTATAGGATTTGAGACGCACGAGTGGAATATGATACGGAGCATGATTTATGAAGCAATTAATAACATGTAGTCAAGTATTTGCACGTATAAAAAATAAATACAGTATTTAAATAATTGAAAAGGCAGTTACAGGGAAAAGAAAACAAAGAGGCAAGTCAGTTTCATGAATAAAAGAAACATAAATGCTTAAAATAGGCAGTTAAATTCAAATAAAGGGAGAGGGGTATGAGATGAAGCATGCTTGGACTAATTTGTGAAAGATAAGTTTGTTATGGTAAGAGCCTAAAAATATCCCCAACAGAGTCGCCATGCTATCTGCTCGCGGAGGGAGGTCCGAGTTTAGACATTCACGAGGGAAATAACTCATTTCCTTTTGGTAATTTGGGTTTTTGAAGAGCTGCCACCTAATGAGTTATGGTGCGTTAGGGCACCTACAGTGATTAACTCTTGGATTGGTTTCCATTACCAAAGATTAAGGTAAGTGCTCGAAATAACCTCGAGGGGAAGGTGTTAGGCACCCCTTGGTCCAAACTGTGCGTCCCGGTCAAACTTATATTCACAAATTAGTCCATTACAAATAAACAGTTGAATCAAATAGTTTGCAAGTAAAGCACGTTGGATAACTCAAGTAATAAGATAAAAATTTTGGGCAAGTTGTAAAACAAACGTTTTGAAAATAAAAAAATAAAAAATAAAAAAAAGGAGTTTTGGTAAATGAGAGGTGCTAGGTTGGTTAGCCTATAGGATCACCCCACACAATCTCCGGTAAACACTCCTCAATGAGGGGCTACACGTGACATTAGCGCGTAGTGATCATATCCCATATCTACCCTTCACATCCCCTTAATGGTCATGCAAAGCGAGTGTTTGGTCAGCGATTTCTATTGTGTGCTGCTACTCATCCCTTCTTAATGGTCCTGGAGGAAGTTAGCACCTCTACCTATAGGTGGTTCTAGACGGACCCCTAAGGTTTTAAAGGTGGAAATTCTAAGGCGGCAAGCAAAACACTTAGGACTTTCAGCACATAAAGGGAGCAATTAGAGGCTCAAACTTTCCTCCTCAAACAAGTACATAAACAGCACGACTCAAGCACAATTAAGGGCTTTTATTAGACAATATCTTAAGGCGGGATGTCTAGGTGAATATGCACAAGACAAGCATTTTATTTTGAGAGAACACATAAATTACCCATCAAAGTTGTCCGGAAAAATCATTTGCATACCTTAACTTTATGGGCGATCTATGTCCCCCCTATTCTTGTTTGGGGTGAATTTAATACCCCATTGGTAACACTTAATCAATCTTGTGGTGGGGTGTGTAGTACACGCGCCCCACGTGTCAATAGCTTCTCAAAAATGATTTTTTTCTGTTTTAAAAAGAATTAGCTTTTACAAATTAGTTTTTCAAAAAAAATTGTTTTTACAAATTTGTTTTTCCAGTTTTTACAAAATAAAATTCTTTTAAAAAATAGAAAATATAAAAATAATATTTTTAAAAAACGAAAATATTTTGTTGAAAATAATTTTTTCAGTTTTTAAAAACAAGATATTTTGTTAAAAAAAATTTTCAGTTTTTTCAAAAAAAAAACAGTTTTTACAAATTTGTTTTTCCAATTTTTACAAAATAAAATTCTTTTAAAAAACTGAAAAATAAAAATAATATTTTTTCAAAAACGAAAGTATTTTGTTGAAAATAATTTTTTCAGTTTTTAAAAAACAAAGATATTTTATTAAAAAACCATTTTATCTATTTTTACAAAAAAAATATTTTTTTAAAGTTTGTTTTTCCAATTTTTACAAAAAAAAAATTCTTTAAAAAACTGAAAAAATGAAGAAAAAACTATTTTCAAAAGCAAATATTTTTTTTAGTTTTTTAAAAAAGAAAATATTTTATTAAAAACTGAAGAAAAAAATTTTGTTTTTACAAAAAAAATCAGTTTTTACAAAAAACATATTTTGTAAAAAAAATAATTTTTGAAATTGTGAGAGGAAGAAGAAAAGGTGGAGAGAGAAAACAAAAAGAGAAAAAAATAAGAAAAGAAGAAGTAAACGAAAAAGGGACCCACACAGTAAAAAGATTTCCCTCTTACACGCGAGATTGGGAGAGTGAAGCTACTCTCTTTGCCACGTCACCATTTAGAGTGGTCTTAAATTCACCCCAAACAAGAATAGGTGGGACATAGGTCGCCAGTAAAGTTAAGGTGTGTAAATAATTTTTCCGGACAAGTTTGATGGGTAATTTATGTATTATCTCTTTTATTTTTTTATAAACTCATGAGTAATAACCCTAGTAGTTGCCTATCGATCTTTTAAAGCATGTTAAGATCAGAAAAACATTAAACAATAGAATTAGTTTCTGAGTTGCGGTTTTGAAAACCCCCTAAACGCTTGCCTATATGTGGAGTACTGATTACTACATTTATATAGTAAAACAAAGTAGGTTTTGAAATGGAATTGTTTTAATACCTATAGGAATGTTGTCCAAATGATAAATTGAGGCAGTTTTAAAGAATTTGTTTCAGGAAATAGGAACTACTTAATTAAACCAATTCAGAAGTGAAATAAGCGTGGACCAGGTTGAATTATTTAGACTAGGTTATATTGACAAGCACAATTTCGAGTATGGTTCCCTAAGGCATGATATCTAAGTTTAATACTGATTTTAAAGACTTGCAGGCATGGAAATGTACATAACACTCGTTATAACAGAATCTGGGTCCAATGACATCCTATAGACATGGCATCTAATTGTTAATTGTGATTTTAAGACATGTATACACGAAAATATAGAAAAACATTTGTCATAACAGAATATGGATTGAGTCCAATAGGCATGGCATCTATTAGTTAAGTTAATTTTAGGACATTGAAGGCATGATTTCTATTATGGAATTATTTGAAACTTATAGGCATGGATTCTAAACATGACAAGATGTAAAGCCCTATAAACATGATTTCTACTTGGTAAGGCAATCAAATTAAAATTTAAAGTCCTATGAGCGTGATTTACACTTGGTAAAGAAATCAGATTTAAACATGAAGTCCTATGATCATGATTTCTACTTGGTAAAGCAATCAGATTTAAATGTAAAGTTCTATGAGCATGATTTCTGCCCGTATTACCCCATAAATATGTATCTACCCATCCCTTTCACTAAATACCCCAATATTTATTTACAAGTTATTACAGACTAATGAATGAATTATAAAAGTAAATAAGAAAATAAGAAACTATTCTATAGGGAGCCTTCGATTAGGCCCAGATATCCAAAGCCTCCAATGACCTCAAATGCCTCAATTCCATAGACAATGTCAGAGTCTAGGTGCATCAAAGTTCCCTAATAATCTCAAGGATCCCGGGCAGTGCTTACACCTAGACTTGGCAACCAAAAATTAAATAAGTGCAGTGTGGAAGGGCCAGTCTCAATATTCCATAGTTCAGGGGGTTCTCAAGAGGATCCCAAAGTAGTACACATAATGGAGGGGGTAGAACTTATTGACTTAGGAGTAGAGTGAAAGTGATTGATACAAGTTGAAAGGTTTTAATGAAAACTGTATAAAAAGGAAGTCTGCTTGAAAGTAATTTAGTAAAACAAGGAGGTTGTTTGAAAAGAGATTGAAGAAATGAACAAAAGTCCAAACATTAGGACAGGTTTAGACACATAGCCAGTAATCACAACACCAAGGCATGTTCGGTGGTCACAAACAGGGGTCAAGGGGTTTCAGATACATAGAACATTTGATTATAAACACATAATCAAGCAAAGGTCTAGGAATTGGTACGGATATGCCCATAAACAGCTGACCAAACATAGTCACAGAACTAGACATAAAGAACAAACTCACATACTAGGGTGATAGGGATTTGGGGATTCATGGAGTGTAAACATAACTACAAGTTTCACAACAAAAACCATAAATAAAAGCAAACTAGAAACAGGATGAACTAAAAACAATAAGAGAATCATATTGTTGTTGGAGCTTTGAATTGAAACTAGAACATACCAGTAAAGAGGACAGTGAGCAAAGTGAAAGAACGGGATAACACAATGGTTAGCCTTGGCTTGCAGCCGGCTAACTTAGAGTAGTAACAAGTAGCACAAAAGAGAGAGCAGAAAATTTTAAGTGTGAGAAATAGCTTTTGAACCAAGAGTGTTAGTGTTTTTGTGTTAATGAGAGGGTGTGTCTTTATAGTAGTTCAAAAATTAGGTAAAATAAGGCAATAATCATAGTAGCATAGTAATTATGGAACCAAAATACTAATCAGAATCAAATCAATGCAAGTACCCTTTTAAATAAGGGGGTAATCAACCAACAGTAATAGGCAGAAAGGATTAGGGAAAGAAATCGAATAAAGCATAAGGAATAAAATAAACAATTAGGGATAAGTACATAGGGGTTTAATTAAGGAAACAACTAATGAAGAATCAATAAAGTACTCGGTTCACCAAATAAGGTAATAAAACAAAATAAAGTTGCAGAGTATAGAAATAATCGAAAATCAGCACATAGTAAATCAGGGAATCAAGGATTCAAAATCATTGATTTAAGGGGAGTAACAAGTAAACAAATTAACAGGAGAATCGAGAGTTTACAGGGAATTTTTCAAATCAGGCCAAGAAACAAGGAGTTCAGAGTCAATCAAAGAGAGAGCTTTAGCATATAAAAGGAGTGGAATGGGAGTGACCAAATACATCATGCAGAGAGGCAAGTATTGACCAGTTAATATGAACATAAATATAAACATAAACATAAAGGGCGATATAAGTTAGGCATAAGAAAACTCAGTAGAACATGTTCGAGGTAAGATAATCGCAGAAACTTAAATAAGAATCGAGTAGTCATGCTAACACATAGAACAAAAAAAAGAAAATCTAGAAGTATTATGGATTTTAGCATAGGCGAGTTGAAAAGGCAGTAAAAATAAAGAATCAGTCAAGATATGCAAAGGACATAAGTTAAAACATAAAGAATCGATCTAAACAAAGTGTAGAAGAAGTTCCGAAAAAGCCTAACTTTAGAAGAAAGTGAAAGCAACTGGAAATCAATCATTTTTGCAAAAGAAGTTCAAGAACAGTGTAAAACATAAAAGGAACAGACTCGAATCGTTTAAAAATAGCTCATATCTAGGATATGTAAACAAAACTTAGGGTTTCAGAAGAAACCTAAGCAGAGATGGAAGAACCTGTTTAGAAACTCAAAGATCGTAACAAATAAAGTGTGGTTTTGCTCGAAATCATACCGGGGTAGCCACGAACAGCCAAAACAACAAACCCTAGATACAAGTCGGCGTGGCCCAGGGCCCTTGAAGGCCTCAGAGAATATAAGCATGGAAATGGAGAAGCCAATGGAGGCTTAGGGGTTAAAGGGTGGTCACCAGAGAAGGCTGGAGAGGGAGGTCGGTGGGTGAGAGGAGCTAGGGTTAGTTTGAGTGGTTGAGAGATGAGAGAATACAGAGGCGGCGGGATTTGTAAATGGGGTTAGGGTTAGGGGTCTTAGGAATTTAAAAAGGAAAGAATTGATACAGGCCGTTGATCTGAGGGATCAACGACCAGGATTTAGTTTAAGTTGGATCGGGTAGACGGGTTCACGGTTTGGGTCCGGTATTTTAATAGGAAATTGGGATGGGGTTGGGGTTCAATTTTGGCTACAATTGAAAGTCAATCTGGCTATATTTTAAATAGCCACTTTTTCCTATATTAATTTATAATAAATAATAAACAATTTATGACAAATAATTTTATGTACCAAAATGATTTAAAATACATATTTATTATTTTAAAAATATACGGAACAATTTTACGCATATAAAATATGATTATACATTAAATAGGCTAATATTGCAATTATATGCAATTTAGCTTAAAAACCAAATGCAATTATAAAAATGCATAAAATATATATTAACCATATTTTGGAATAATTATATAAATTAAATGACTAAATTATCATAACAATAATTTGGGGAATAATTATTGGGTATTTTATGAATAAAAGGGGGGGAATCAATTTAAATCTTTAAAATTATGAAAAATTATAAAATTTTACGCATGCTTATATATGAATATATATGCTATTTTGAAGGTATCTATGCATATTTAAAAATATATAGGGAAAACTATGTATCGACAGTCATATAAAATGCTACTTTCGAAATAATGCGGCTTGGAGACGTCCGACTTCTGCCACAAATTAAAGTCCTTCAAATATTTTGAAAAACCGATTAAACTAGGCTACCCTCGGCAAAAGCAAATAAGAAAGGGATTCGATAAAACCAGCCCCTCGAATAATTTAAAGGTTTTGATAATATCAGCCTTCAAAAAAGCCTCAAGAGGTGTTAAAATATCGTAACAGAAACGGATTACAAATGGGGTTCCGATTGATTGAACCTTTGAAAAAACCAACGGGCATAAAAATACATGCTAAGGCATAAAGATATTTTTACTAAGTCTTTTAGCCAAAAAGAGGGAAAAATTATAGCCGTCTTAGAGGCCGAATTGGCCCAACTTAAAGATCTAAGATCCAACCAAAAAAGGCCTAAGGGCCAATATAAAAGAGCCTAAGGGCCGAAGCACACAAATTTCGAGACCTTACTCTCACTCAACTTGGACTCAAGAGTCCCATCATTCCGAGCTCGCATCAAATCGACTTAAACATAGATTCACGATTAACAAAAACATTAAGAGATATTCATTATAAGTTTGAACATTGCCCATCGATCACTAAAAAACCTAAGGGTCTGTTATATTCTGAGCCCGAGCCAGTGCTCACTTGATCATTAGAATTATAACATTAAAATTTTCCACAAATGAAGACGAAGCAAAATTCAATACAGATCGAAGATAAAGTGAAAAGAATGAAAAGTCCTTATATTCACATAGAGTATTTACAATGCCCACATAGGGCCTTACACAAAAACAAAACAAAGGAACCTAATCTACTTCGGGGCCACATCTTGGGGAACCACATCTTTGGAAGCCACACCTCAGGAGTTGCATCCTCGGGATCCGTGTCCTTAGGAAAATCCTCCTCGGGGACTCCATCCTCATATCCCTCGTCCTTAGAGCTACTAACAGAATCTTCATCATCGGAAGAAATGAGGAACTTGACATCGTACTCAAGTGCTTTTTCTTGGGCTATCTCATTGGTGAGGTCGAAACCCCGAGCATGGATCTCTTCGAGGGTCTCCCTCCGAGATTGACACTTGGCCAAATCACTGACCCGTTTTTCCCGGTCGGAGACCTCCCTTAGCTCCACTTGAACAGCCTCTGCATCCTTTAACTTTATGGTGATGGTTTTATCAGTCGTGGCCTTCATCTTCTTAACTTCGGCTTTGGCCTCAGCAACCTCAGCCCCAGATTCAACAAGTTTTACCTCGAGTTCTTCGATTTTCTAAGCTTGGGCTAGATTTTTTACTTTAACACCTCGGAGTTGAGTCTCAACCGAGGCTAATTGGGCTTGATCGTCCTATTTATCAGCAGCAGGCCAATCTATGTTCTCCTTCCATCGGTGACAGTCAGTCTTAACCTGATCGCCTTTGCCCCGGAACTGCCCGATCATCTCCAACTTTTGCTGCAGCTGATACATTGAAGTGTTAGCCTCTGCAATGAGGCCAAGAATACCATACTCTTTCAAAATACAGTTACCGGCTTGTCTATCTCGACCCCATTTTTGCAAGCATTGGTCAAATCAGCCCGGAGGTCCTTGAGATCCTCCGCCTTTTGGATACAAAAGAGCCTCAGGGCCTTCTCCTCATCCAAAGACATCCTGAGCTCGGCCTCACATTGGCTCAGCTTGGCCATGAAATTGATGATGTCCTACACAGAAAAACAAAATGGTAACATTCAGGATAAAAGAAGAAAACTAGAAATTCTATAACAATACAAGTGAGCGTCTACCCGAGAGAAGAGACGATGAGCCTCTTCGAAGTGGGTAGATGCATCATTGATGTCGGCAGCTTCCTCGACCCCAGTAAAATAATCCTAAAAGGGATTTTCTTCGAGGACCTTTCTCGGGTCGGGTGTTCACAGAGCTGAGCGTCCTTTATTGCCTCCTCAGAATAAGATGGTAGATAAAGGGAGTAACCTATTGTCATGGGCTCGAGGTTCTCACTTGGGTCGCTCTGATTAGCGTTGATATTTTCAGCTCTTTCTCCCCCAGGTGTACTTGTTGAAGGTGGAGGAATAACCTCATACAAATAGTGCCTCCATATCTTAAGAGCATGAACAATCGTTGCCAACTCCAGATCGTGCACAGGATAATTCTTCTCATGAATCTTCAGCTGACGCGAAGCATATGCAATAACTCGCCCCTCCTGCATCAACATACATCCCAAACCAATGTTGAAGTATCGCAATATACTGTATACATCCATGCACCGGAAGGCAATACAAGAACTGGTGTCGTAGTAAAAGTTATCTTGAGCTTCTGAAAGCTCTCCTCACAATCATCGGACCAATAGAATGGAGCACCCTTCTGGGTCAATCTAGTCAAGGGGGATGCAATAGATGAAAAGCCCTGCACAAATCAGGGGACTCGGGGGCTTTACCAAAGTATTTCCTCAAAGTTTCCTCACCACAAGGAAAGGTCTCTGGTTGGAATGCTTGGCGACTTTAACCGGTTTCCTAGTCCGGGTCAATAACGCCGATTCTTTGCCCTCATCTTCTTCATCGTCCAGAAACTCGTGGACCAAATCTATATGAATAAGTTTACTCTTTGGCTTTTGGGTAGGGGCCCTCTCATCCTGGAGGTCTTCGGGCTCTGAAACCCTTTTTCTCTTGTTGTCTTTCCCCAATTTTGTGGACTTGGTCTCTTCCTCAGGCGGAGGTGGTCTCATTTCAGAGACATCACCAATGCCTGCATAGATAACCATAAGTGTGTAAAATATCTCCAGTAAAAGGAAAGCATCAGAAAACCTGGGAGAAGAACTAATTGTGGTGCTTGGCCTCCCATTTGTGCCTCGATAAGTCACATCATTTGTGCTCATCATACATGGAGGTTACAGCTAATTTTTTGACCCAGTCCTTGAAATCGGGGATCGCATGGGGCATCCAAGCAATAGCTGCAAAAAAAAGGGTAAGGGTATTACGAAACTCGGAAGCAAAATATGATAGGGTATTTGGAAAAGGACTTCACTTATGTTTGAAGTTTTATTTCTTCGGGAATGGGATTTTTTCCTTGGGTATGACATCCGAAGTCCTCACTCTAACGAACCGGCTCATCCAGCCACGGCTTTTATCCTCGTCATTACTAGAAAAGACATCTTTTTTTATCGAAATTAAATCTTGATCAGCCCTCAAAAAAAGCTGAGGCCGGTACAGCCGAATGAGATGGTTGGGGTAAACTCTAACTCCTCGGACTTGCTAGAGAAGTGGCGCAGCATAATCAGGATGCGCCAAAAATAGGGATGGATCTGGCCAAGAGTAAAATCATACCTTTTTACAGAAGTAAATCACTATTGGATCAAGGGGACCTAGAGTGAAGGGGTAAGTGTAAACAGTTAAGAACCCCTCCACGTGTGTAGTGATGCTCTCAATCGGGGATCTGTACCATGACCTTGTCTCCCCAGCCACAATCCTTCTTCATGACCATGAGATGCTTCTTTGATATCGAACTAATTTATCGAGATACATGTCCGTATCGACCTGGGATATTGGGGGGATTTTCAATGTTGAAATCTTTCTTTATCACACAGGGGCCAGGAGTGATCTTGTGAAGGGCCGACGCCACAAGTTTGGCGGGTCGGGAAAAGAAATAAGAAGCCTTCTCTTTTTTAGGAACTATTTTAGAGGTTTTTTCCATGGTTTTAAGTTAAGAGATGTGGAAGATGGCGGAGCTTGGCATTTTCTGGCACTTAAAGGGCGGTGGAAGTAGGCGTTGAGAGAAAGAGATGAAGAGAAGAAGGGATCAAAGAGAATGCGATGTAGAAGTAAAGTTCTTAATTCAAAAAAGGAGCCCTGTATTTATAGATAAACGGCGACAGTTCGGTGGCGCTAGTGATCGACCATTACTGGAACGTATTTAATGTTTTGGGGAAGCAAATCGACAGGATGTTTTAGTCACTTCGGGGGCCTACATCACAGGAATGGCATCATCATCAGAGACTCCAGAAAGTCAAGGTTCAAATTGTTTCTTATCATTTTACTCTAAGAAACGGAGGGACTATATGTATACGGTGAAATCTGCTGCCCCGATTTTGTGGGCTCGAAGGCTCGCATCGAGAAATAGACTCACTATGGACCGAGTTCGAGCCCGAGGATGGAGTAGGATTCTCAAAGAACTAAGTGTTCAAGGAACATTGGAGCCTAATATGACCATCCTCGAGATAATGCCGTTATTGATTTGTAACATAATGAGCAAGATTTCTGCCACGTCCCTAAGATCGTGGCGTAAATCACGTCATAGATTTGTACGAATCCATACTAGGCAGTAGACAACTGTCCCAATAAGATTCCTTACCACAAATATAAATGTACCTTATTTAGGGTTCCCCTGTTATATAAAGGGAACTACAATTATTTGTAACGATCATCGATTATTGGCAAAGAATACGCTCTCTTACTTTCTCGCTCATTGTTCAGAATTATCCTTTAGCTTATTATTCTTGCTTTACTACTCATGATTCACCTCGAGGTCGCCTTAGCTCGAGGTCGATACTGGCTTGCGTACTGGTTTGATTTTACTATTTTCTATCATTTATACTTCAAATTTAGTTATTAATTAGTGTTGAACTAAATCATGTATCTTTAAACCCATAAATCAAGTTTAATTATTACTCGTATTTTCAAGGTAAACATGGTTCATGATTAAATCCACATTGAGCTAGTA